>JAUIMM010000384.1:21920000-21925000 GCA_031769625.1 Taudactylus pleione
ACCCTAACACTAACCCTAACCCTGACCCTAACCTTAAACTTTAACCCTAAACCTAACCTTAACCCGAACTGTAACCCTAATCCTAAACCCTAACCCTAACCCTAAACCCTAAACCCTAGCCCTAACCTTAAAACCTAACCCTAACCCTAACCCTAAACTTTAACCCTCACCCTAAACCCTAACCCTAAACCTAAACCCTAACCCTAACCCTAACACTAAACTCTAACCCTAAACCCTAACCCTAATCCTAGCCATAACCCTAACCTTAACGCTAAACTTTAACCTTAACCCTAGCCCTAACCCTAACCCTAGCACTAACCCTAACCCTAACACTAAACCTTAAAGCTAACCCTAACCGTAACCCTAAACCCTAACCCTAACCCTAAACCCTAACTCTAACCCTAACCAAGCCCTAACCCTAACCCTAAACCCTTACCCTAACCCTAACCCTAGCACTAACCCTAACCCTATCACTTACCCTAACCCTAGCCCTAAAACTAACCCTAACACTAACCCTAACCCAGCCATAACCCTAGCTCTAACCCTAAACCCTAACCCTAACCCTCAGCCCTAACCCTAAACCCTAACCCTAAACTTTATCCCTAACCCTAAACCTAGCCCTAACCCTAACACGAACCATAACCCAGACAATAACCTTAAACTTTAACCCTAAACCTAACCGTAACCCTAACCCTATCCCTAAACCCTATCCCTTACCGTAACCCTAACCCTAAACCCTAACCCAGCCCTAACCCTAACCCTAACCATAGCCCTAACCCAAACACTAACCCTAAACCCTAACCCTAAACTTTAACCATAACCCTAACCCTAAATCCTAACCCTAACCCTAAACCCTAAACCTAACCCTAACCCTAACCGTAACCCTAAACCCTAACCCTAACCCTAAATCCTAACCCGAACCCAGCCCTTACCCTAACCCTAAACCATTACCTTAACCCTAACCCTTACCCTAGCACTAACCCTAACACTTACCATAACCCTAGCCCTTGCCCTAATACTAACACTAACACCAACCCTAACCCTAACCCAGCCCTAACCCTAACCTTAAACCCTAACCCTAAACCCTAACCCTAAGCCTAACCCTAATCCTTAAACCCTAACACTAACCCTAACCCTCAGTCCTAACCCTAAACCCTAACCCTAAACTTTAACCCTAACCCTAAACCAAGCCCTAACCCTAACACTAACCCTAACCCTGACCCTAACCTTAAACTTTAACCCTAAACCTAACATTAACCCGAACTGTAACCCTAATCCTAAACCCTAACCCTAACCCTAAACCCTAAACCCTAGCCCTAACCTTAAAACCTAACCCTAACCCTAACCCTAAACTTTAACCCTAAACCTAACCTTAAACTTTAACCCTAACCATAACCCAAACTTTAAACCCTAACCCTAACCCTAAAACTTGCCCTAGCCCGAACCCTAACCCTAACACTAACCCTAGCCCTAACCCTAACCCTAAAACTTAACCTAACCCTAACCTTAACCCTAACCCTAAACCCTAACCCTAGCCCTTACCCTAAACCTAAACCCTAACCCTAACCGTAACCCTTGCCCTAACCCTAAACCCTAACCCTAACCCTAGACCTAACCCTAACCTTAACGCTAAACTTTAACCTTTACCCTAAGCCTAGCCCAAACCCTAACACTATCCCTAACCCTAACGCTAACCCTAGCCCTAGCCCTAGCCCTAACCCTAACCCTAACCGTAAAACCTAACCCTAACCCTAACCCAGGCCTAACCTTTAACCTAACCCTAGCCCTAACCCTAATGCTAACACTAACCCTAACCCAAGCCCTAACCCTAGCCCTAACCCTAACCCTTACACTAACCCTAACCCTAACCTTAACCTTAACCCTAAACCCTAAACCCTAACCCTAACACTAACCCAAACCCTAGCCCTAACCCTAACACTAACCCTAACCGTAACCCTAACCCTAAACTTTAACCCTAACCATAAACCCTTACCCCTAAACCCTAACCCTAGCCCTAACCCAAACCCTTACCCTAACACTAACCCAAACCCTAGCCCTAACCCTAACCTTAAACCCTAACCCTAGCCCTAACCCTAACCTTTAACCCTAACCCTAACCCTAGCCCTATCCCTAACCCTAAACCATAAACCCTAACCATAACCCTAACACTAACCCAAACACTAGCCCTAACCCTAACCCTAACTCTAACACAAACCCTAGCCCTAACCCTAACACTAACCCTGACCGTAACCCTAACCCTAAACTTTAACCCTAACCCTAAACATTAACTCTAACCCTAACCCCTAAACCCTAACCCTAACCATAACCCTAGCCCTAACCCAAACCCTTACACTAACACTAACCCAAGCCCTAGCCCTAAACCTAACACTAACTGTAACCCTAACCCTAAACTTTAACCCTAACCCTAAACCCTAAACTCTAACCCTAAACACTAAACACTAACCCTAACCCTAACCCTAAACCCTAACCCTAAACCCTTATCACTAAACCTAACCCTAAACCTTAACCCTAACCCTATCCCTAACCCTAAACCCTAAACCCTAACACTAACCCTAAACCTAGCCCTAACCCTAAACCCTAACCCAAACCCAGCCCTAACCCTAAACCTAACCCTAGCCCTAACCCTAACACTAACCCTAACCCTAGCCCTAACCCTAACCTTAACCCTAAATGTTAACACTAACCCTAACCCTAAAGCCTAAACCCTAAACCTAGCCCTAACCCTTACCCTATCCCTAACCCAAACCTTAACGCTAACACTAACCCTAACCATAACCCTAACCCTAAACTTTAACCCTAACCCTAACCCTAAACCCTAACCCTAACCCTAACCCTAAACACTAACCCTAACCCTAAACTCTAACCTTAACCCAAAACCATAAACCCTGACCCTAACCATAACCCTAAACCTTAACCCTAACCCTATCCCTAACCCTAAACCCTAAACCCTAACCCTAACCCTAGCCCTAACCCTAACCCTAACCCTAAACCCTAACCCTAACCCTAAACCCTAACCCTAACCCTAGCCCTAACCCAAACCCTAACCCTAAATGTTAACCTTAACCCTATCCCTAACCCTAACCCAAAACCCTAAACCCTAACCCTAACCCTAAACACTAACCCTAACCCTAAACCCTTAACCCTATCCCTAACCCTAGCCCTAACCCTAACCCTAACCCTAAACCCTAAGCCTAACCCTAAACCCTAACCCTAACCCTAGCCCTAGCCCTAACCCTAACCCTAACCCTAAACTTTAACCTTAACCCTATCCCTAACAATAACCCTAAACCCTAAACCCTAACCCTAACCATAACCCTAAACACTAACCCTAACTCTAAACTCTAACCCTAACCCTAAACCCTAAACCCTAACCCTGACCCTAAACCCTAACCCTCACCCTAACCCTAAACCCTTACCCTAACCCTAACCCTAGCCCTAACCCTAACACTAACACTAACCCTAGTCCTAACCCTAACCCTAAACCCTAACACTAACCTTAAACCCTAACCCTAACCCAGCCTAACCCTAACACTAACCCTAACCCTTGCCCTAACCCTAACCCTAACCCTAAACTTTAACCCTAACCCAGCCCTAACCCTAACCCTTACCATAACCTTAACCCTAAACACTACCCCTAACACTAAACCTATGCCTAACCCTAACCCTAACACTAACCCTGCCCTAGTCCTTGCCCTGACCCTAACCCTAACCCTAAACCCTAACCCTTTCCCTAACCCAGCCTTAAGCATAAGCCTAACCCTAGCCCTAACCCTAATGCTAAACCTAGCCCTAACCATAACAATAACACTAACCCTAACCCTAACCATAACCCTAGCCCTAACCCTAACTGTAAACTTTAACCCTAACCCTAAGCCTAAACTCTAAACCCTAAACCCTAACCCTAAACCCTAACCCTAACCCTAGCCATAACCCTAACCCTAACCCTAAACCCTAAGCCTAACCCTAAACCCTAACCCTAACCCTAGCCCTAGCCCTAACCCTAACCCTAACCCTAAACTTTAACCTTAACCCTATCCCTAACAATAACCCTAAACCCTAAACCCTAACCCTAACCCTAACCCTAAACACTAACCCTAACTCTAAACTCTAACCCTAACCCTAAACCCTAAACCCTAAACCTGACCCTAAACCCTAACCCTAACCCACACCCTAACCCTAAACCCTTACCCTAACCCTAACCCTAGCCCTAACCCTAACACTAACACTAACCCTAGTCCTAACCCTAACCCTAAACCCTAACACTAACCTTAAACCCTAACCCTAACCCAGCCCTAACCCTAACACTAACCCTAACCCTAACCCTTGCCCTAACCCTAACCCTAAACTTTAACCCTAACCCAGCCCTAACCCTAACCCTAACCATAACCTTAACCCTAAACACTACCCCTAACATTAAACCTATGCCTAACCCTAACCCTAACACTAACCCTGCCCTAGTCCTAGCCCTGACCCTAACCCTAACCCTAAACCCTAACCCTTTCCCTAACCCAGCCTTAAGCCTAACCCTAACCCTAGCCCTAACCCTAATGCTAAACCTAGCCCTAACCCTAACAATAACACTAACCCTAACCCTAACCATAACCCTAACCCTAACCCTAACCCTAACCCTAGCCCTAACCCTAACTGTAAACTTTAACCCTAACCCTAAGCCTAAACTCTAAACCATAAACCCTAACCCTAAACCCTAACCCTAACCCTAGCCCTAACCCTAACCCAAACCCTAACCCTAACACTAACCCTAACCGTAACCCTAACCCTATACTTTAACCCTAAACCTAACCCTAACCCTAAACACTAGCCCTAACCCTAACCCTAAACTATAACCCTAACCCTAACCCTAAACTCTAAACCCTAACCCTAACACTAACCCTAAACCTTACCCCTTACCCTAACCCTAGCCCTAACCCTAACACTAACCCTAACCCAAGCCCTAACCCTAACCCTAAACCCTAACCCTT
>JAUIMM010000384.1:21935000-21975000 GCA_031769625.1 Taudactylus pleione
TAATGCTAATCCTAGCCCTAGCCCTAACCATAACCCTAACCGTAAACTCTAACCCAGCTCTAACCTTAAACCTAACCCTAGTCCTAACCATAATGCTAAACCTAGCCCTAAGCCTAACCCTAACACTAATCCTAACCCTAACCTTAACCTTAACCCTTACCCCTAAACCCTAACCCTAACACTAACCCTAACACTAACCCAAACCCTAGTCCTAACCCAAACACTAACCCAAACCCTAGCCCTAACCCTAACACTAACCCTAACCGTAACAATAACCCTAAACTTTAACCCTAGCCCTAACCCTAACCCTAACCAAAACCCTAACCCTCAACCCTAACCCTAACCCTAACCCTAAACCCTAATCCTAACCCTAAACCTTAACCCTAAACCTTAAGCATTAACCCTGTCCTTAACCCTAACCCTAACCCTATCCCTAACCCTAACCAAAACCCTTAACCCTAAACCCTAGTCCTAACCCTAGCCCTAACCCTAAACTTTAACCCTAACCCTAACCATAACCCTAACCCTAACCCTAAACTTTTACCCTAAACCCTAACCCTAACTGTAACCCTAACCCTAAACCCTAACCCTAACCCTCACCCTAACCCTAACCCAAAACTTTAACCCTAACACTAACCCAAACCCTAGCCATAACTCTAACCCTAACACTAACCCTAACCGTAATCCTAACCCTAAACTTTAACCCTAGCCCTCATCCTAACCCTGAACCCTAAACCCTAACCCTAACCCTAAACACTAACCCTAACCCTAAACCTTAAACCCTAACCCTAACCCTAACCGTAACCAAAACCCTAACTGTAAACCCTAACCCTAACCCTAAACCCTAACCCTAACCCTAACCCTAAACCCTAACCCTAACGCTAACCCTAGCCCTAATCCTAACACTAACCCTAACCCTAGCCCTAGCCCTAACCCTAACCCTAACCGTAAAACCTAACCCTAACCCTAACCCAGCCCTAACCTTAAACCTAACCCTAGCCCTAACCCTAATGCTAACACTAACCCTAACCCTAACCCTAGCCCTAACCCTAACCCTTACCCTTACACTAACCCAAACCTTTACCCTAAACCCTAAACCCTAACCATAACACTAACACTAACACTAACCCAAACCCTAGCCCTAACCCTAACCCTAACACTAACCCTAACCGTAACCCTAACCCTAAACTTTAACCCTAACCATAAACCCTAACCCCTAAACCCTAACCCTAGCCCTAACCCAAACCCTTATCCTAACACTAACCCAAACCCTATCCCTAACCCTAACCCTAACCTTAAACCCTAACCCTAGCCCTAACCCTAACCTTTAACCCTAACCCTAACCCTAGCCCTATCCCTAACCCTAACCCTATACTTAACCTTAACCCTAACCCTAAACCCTAAACCCTAACCACAACCCTAACCCTAACACTAACCAAAATGCTAGCCCTAACCCTAACCCTAACACTAACCCAAACCCTAGCCCTAACCCTAACCCTAACCCTAACCCTAAACTTTAACCCTAACCCTAAACACTAACCCTAACCCCTAAACCCTAACCCTAACCATAACCCTAGCCCTAACTCAAACCCTTACCCTAACACTAACCCAAGCCCTAGCCCTAACCCTAACACTAACCGTAACCCTAACCCTAAACTTTAACCCTAACCCTAAACCCTAAACCCTAACATTAACCCAAACCCTAGCCCTAACCCTAACACTAACCCTGACCGTAACCCTAACCCTAACCCCTAAACCCTAACCCTAACCCTAGCCCTAACCCAAACCCTTACCCTAACACTAACCCAAGCCCTAACACTAACCGTAACCCTAACCCTAAACTTTAACCCTAACACTAACCCTAAACCCTAAACCCTAACCCTAAAGCCTAAACCCTAACCCTAACCCTAACCCTAAACACTAACCCTAACCCTAAACTCTAACCCTAACCCTAAACCCTACCCCTAACACTAACCCTAGCCCTGACCCTAACCCTACCCCTAGCCCTAATTCCAATGCTAACCCTAGCCCTAACCCTAACAATAACACTAACCCTAACCTTAACCCTAACCCTAGCCCTAACCCTAACCCTAACCATAAACTTTAACCCTAACTCTAACCCTAAACCCTAACCCTAACTCTAACCCTAAACCCTAACCCTAACCCTAAATCTTAACCCTAACCCTAAACCCTAAACCTAACCCTAACCCTAACCCTAAACCCTAATCCTTACCCTAAACCTTAACCCTAAACCTTAAGCATTAACCCTGTCCTTAACCCTAACCCTAACCCTATCCCTAGCCTTAACCAAAACCCTTAACCCTAAACCCTAGTCCTAACCCTAGCCCTAACCCTAAACTTTAACCCTAACCCTAACCATAACCCTAACCCTAACCCTAAACTTTTACTTTAAACCCTAACTCTAACTGTAACCCTAACCCTAAACCCTAACCCTAACCCTCACCCTAACCCTAACCCAAAACTTTAACCCTAACACTAACCCAAACCCTAGCCATAACTCTAACCCTAACACTAACCCTAACCGTAATCCTAACCCTAAACTTTAACCATAGCCCTCATCCTAACCCTGAACCCTAAACCCTAACCCTAACCCTAAACACTAACGCTAACCCTAAACCTTAAACCCTAACCCTAACCGTAACCAAAACCCTAACTGTAAACCCTAACCCTAACCCTAAACCCTAACCCTAACCCTAACCCTAACCCTAAACCCTAACCCTAACGCTAACCCTAGCCCTAACCCTAACACTAACCCTAACCCTAGCCCTAGCCCTAACCCTAACCCTAACCGTAAAACCTAACCCTAACCCAGCCCTAACCTTAAACCTAACCCTAGCCCTAACCCTAATGCTAACACTAACCCTAACCCTAACCCTAGCCCTAACCCTAACCCTTACCCTTACACTAACCCAAACCTTTACCCTAAACCCTAAACCCTAACCATAACACTAACACTAACACTAACCCAAACCCTAGCCCTAACCCTAACCCTAACACTAACCCTAACCGTAACCGTAACCCTAACCCTAAACTTTAACCCTAACCATAAACCCTAACCCCTAAACCTTAACCCTAGCCCTAACCCAAACCCTTATCCTAACACTAACCCAAACCCTATCCCTAACCCTAACCTTAAACCCTAACCCTAACCCTAACCCAGCCCTAACCTTAAACCTAACCCTAGCCCTAACCCTAATGCTAACACTAACCCTAACCCTAACCCTAGCCCTAACCCTAACCCTTACCCTTACACTAACCCAAACCTTTACCCTAAACCCTAAACCCTAACCATAACACTAACACTAACACTAACCCAAACCCTAGCCCTAACCCTAACCCTAACACTAACCCTAACCGTAACCCTAACCCTAAACTTTAACCCTAACCATAAACCCTAACC
Organism: Taudactylus pleione; assembly: GCA_031769625.1. Lineage (NCBI taxonomy): Eukaryota > Metazoa > Chordata > Amphibia > Anura > Myobatrachidae > Taudactylus > Taudactylus pleione. The sequence continues at coordinate 21,938,422 of JAUIMM010000384.1, forward strand.
CCTAAACCCTAACCCTAGCCCTAACCCAAACCCTTATCCTAACACTAACCCAAACCCTATCCCTAACCCTAACCCTAACCTTAAACCCTAACCCTAGCCCTAACCCTAACCTTTAACCCTAACCCTAACCCTAGCCCTATCCCTAACCCTAACCCTATACTTAACCTTAACCCTAACCCTAAACCCTAAACCCTAAACCCTAACCACAACCCTAACCCTAACACTAACCAAAATGCTAGCCCTAACCCTAACCCTAACACTAACCCAAACCCTAGCCCTAACCCTAACCCTAACCCTAAACTTTAACCCTAACCCTAAACACTAACCCTAACCCATAAAACCCTAACCCTAACCATAACCCTAGCCCTAACTCAAACCCTTACCCTAACACTAACCCAAGCCCTAGCCCTAACCCTAACACTAACCGTAACCCTAACCCTAAACTTTAACCCTAACCCTAAACCCTAAACCCTAACACTAACCCAAACCCTAGCCCTAACCCTAACACTAACCCTGACCGTAACCCTAACCCTAACCCCTAAACCCTAACCCTAACCCTAGCCCTAACCCAAACCCTTACCCTAACACTAACCCAAGCCCTAACACTAACCGTAACCCTAACCCTAAACTTTAACCCTAACACTAACCCTAAACCCTAAACCCTAACCCTAAAGCCTAAACCCTAACCCTAACCCTAACCCTAAACACTAACCCTAACCCTAAACTCTAACCCTAACCCTAAACCCTACCCCTAACACTAACCCTAGCCCTGACCCTAACCCTACCCCTAGCCCTAATTCCAATGCTAACCCTAGCCCTAACCCTAACAATAACACTAACCCTAACCTTAACCCTAACCCTAGCCCTAACCCTAACCCTAACCATAAACTTTAACCCTAACTCTAACCCTAAACCCTAACCCTAACTCTAACCCTAAACCCTAACCCTAAATCTTAACCCTAACCCTAAACCCTAAACCTAACCCTAACCCTAACCCTAAACCCTAATCCTTACCCTAAACCTTAACCCTAAACCTTAAGCATTAACCCTGTCCTTAACCCTAACCCTAACCCTATCCCTAGCCCTAACCAAAACCCTTAACCCTAAACCCTAGTCCTAACCCTAGCCCTAACCCTAAACTTTAACCCTAACGCTAACCATAACCCTAACCCTAACCCTAAACTTTTACTTTAAACCCTAACTCTAACTGTAACCCTAACCCTAAACCCTAACCCTAACCCTCACCCTAACCCTAACCCAAAACTTTAACCCTAACACTAACCCAAACCCTAGCCATAACTCTAACCCTAACACTAACCCTAACCGTAATCCTAACCCTAAACTTTAACCATAGCCCTCATCCTAACCCTGAACCCTAAACCCTAACCCTAACCCTAAACACTAACCCTAACCCTAAACCTTAAACCCTAACCCTAACCGTAACCAAAACCCTAACTGTAAACCCTAACCCTAACCCTAAACCCTAACCCTAACCCTAACCCTAACCCTAACCCTAAACCCTAACCCTAACGCTAACCCTAGCCCTAACCCTAACACTAACCCTAACCCTAGCCCTAGCCCTAACCCTAACCCTAACCGTAAAACCTAACCCTAACCCAGCCCTAACCTTAAACCTAACCCTAGCCCTAACCCTAATGCTAACACTAACCCTAACCCTAACCCTAGCCCTAACCCTAACACTAACCCTAACCCTAGCCCTAGCCCTAACCCTAACCCTAACCGTAAAACCTAACCCTAACCCAGCCCTAACCTTAAACCTAACCCTAGCCCTAACCCTAATGCTAACACTAACCCTAACCCTAACCCTAGCCCTAACCCTAACCCTTACCCTTACACTAACCCAAACCTTTACCCTAAACCCTAAACCCTAACCATAACACTAACACTAACACTAACCCAAACCCTAGCCCTAACCCTAACCCTAACACTAACCCTAACCGTAACCGTAACCCTAACCCTAAACTTTAACCCTAACCATAAACCCTAACCCCTAAACCTTAACCCTAGCCCTAACCCAAACCCTTATCCTAACACTAACCCAAACCCTATCCCTAACCCTAACCTTAAACCCTAACCCTAGCCCTAACCCTAACCTTTAACCCTAACCCTAACCCTAGCCCTATCCCTAACCCTAACCCTATAATTAACCTTAACCCTAACCCTAAACCCTAAACCCTAACCACAACCCTAACCCTAACCCTAACACTAACCAAAATGCTAGCCCTAACCCTAACCCTAACCCTAACACTAACCCAAACCCTAGCCCTAACCCTAACCCTAACCCTAACCCTAAACTTTAACCCTAACCCTAAACACTAACCCTAACCCCTAAACCCTAACCCTAACCATAACCCTAGCCCTAACTCAAACCCTTACCCTAACACTAACCCAAGCCCTAGACCTAACCCTAACACTAACCGTAACCCTAACCCTAATCTTTAACCCTAACCCTAAACCCTAAACCCTAACACTAACCCAAACCCTAGCCCTAACCCTAACACTAACCCTGACCGTAACCCTAACCCTAACCCCTAAACCCTAACCCTAACCCTAGCCCTAACCCAAACCCTTACCCTAACACTAACCCAAGCCCTAACACTAACCGTAACCCTAACCCTAAACTTTAACCCTAACCCTAAACCCTAAACCCTAACCCTAAAGCCTAAACCCTAACCCTAACCCTAACCCTAAACACTAACCCTAACCCTAAACTCTAACCCTAACCCTAAACCCTACCCCTAACACTAACCCTAGCCCTGACCCTAACCCTACCCCTAGCCCTAATTCCAATGCTAACCCTAGCCCTAACCCTAACCCTAACCCTAACAATAACACTAACCCTAACCTTAACCCTAACCCTAGCCCTAACCCTAACCCTAACCATAAACTTTAACCCTAACTCTAACCCTAAACCCTAACCCTAACTCTAACCCTAAACCCTAACCCTAAATCTTAACCCTAACCCTAAACCCTAAACCTAACCCTAACACTAACCCTTACCGTAACCCCATCCCTAAACTTTAACCCTAACCCTCACCCTAAACCCTAAACCTAACCCTAAACCTTAATCCTTACCCTAACCCTAAACCCTAAACCCTAAACCTAACCCTTGCCCTAACCCTAACGCTAACCCTAACCAAAACCCTAACCCTAACCCTAAACCCTAACCCTAAACCTCACCCTAACCCTAACCCTAAATCCTTACCCTAACCCTAACCCTAGCCCTAACCCTAACACTAACCCTAGCCCTAAACCCTAAACCCTAACCCTAACCTTAAACCCTAACCCTAACCAAGCCCTAACCCTTACACTAACCCTAACCCTAACCCTAGCCCTAACCCTAACCCTAACCCTAAACTTTAACCCTAACCCAGCCCTAACCCTAACCATAACCTTAACCCTATACACTACCCCTAACACTAACCCTACCCCTAACCCTAACACTAACCCAGCCCTAGTCCTAGCCCTGACCCTAACCCTAACCCTAAACCCTAACTCTTTTCCTAAACCAGCCCTAAGCCTAACCCTAACCCTAGCCCTAACCCTAATGCTAAACCTAGCCCTAACCCTAACCCTAACAATAACACTAACCCTAACCCTAACCATAACCCTAACCCTAGCCCTAACCCTAACCGTAAACTTTAACCCTAAGCCTAAGCCTAAACACTAAACCCTAACCCTAACCCTAAACCCTAAAACCTAACCCTAACCCTAAACCTTAACCCTTACCCTAACACTAAACCTTAACCCTTACCCTAACCCTAACCCTAGCCCTAACCCTAACACTAACCCTAACCCAAGCCCTAACCCTAACCATAAACCCTAACCCTTACCCTAACCCTAAACCCTAACCCTAACCCAGCCCTAACCCTAACACTAACCCTAACCCTAACCCGAGCCCTAACCCTAACCCTAAACTTTAACCCTAACCCACCCCTAACCCTAACCTTAACCCTAACCATAACCCTAACACTAAACCCTACCCCTAACACTAACCCTAGCCCTAACCCTAACCCTAACACTAACACTAACCCTAGCCCTGACCCTAACCCTAACCCTAAACCCTAACCCTTTCCCTAACCCAGCCCTTACCTTAACCATAGCCCTAACCCTAATGCTAACCCTAGCCCTAACCCTAAACCCTAACCCTAACCCTAGCCCTAACCCTATTCCTAAACTTTAACTTTAACTTTAACCCTAACCCTAGCCCTAACCCTAACCCTAACCCTAACCCTAGCCCTAACCCTAATCCTAACCCTTAACTTTAACCTTAACCCTAACCCTAACCCTAAATTTTAACCCTAACCCTAAACCCTTTCCCTAACGCTAACCCTAGCTCTAACCCTCACCCTAACAGTAAACCCTAACCCTAACCCTAAACCTAAGCTAAACCTAGCCCTCACCCTAACACTAACCCTAACCCTAGCCCTAGCCCTAACCCTAACCGTAAACCCTAACCCTAACCCTAAACCCTAACCCTAACCCAGCCCTAACCTTAAATCTAACCCTAGCCCTAACCCTAATGCTAACCCTAGCCCTAACCATAACCCTAACCGTAAACCCTAACCCTAACCCAGCCCTAACCTTAAACCTAACCCTAGCCCTAACCCTAATGCTAACCCTAGCATTAAGCCTAGCCCTAAACCCTAACCCTAACCCTAACACTAACCCAAACCCTAGCCCTAACCCAAACACTAACCCAAACCCTAGCCCTAACCCTAACACTAACCCTAACCGTAACCCTAACCCTAAACTATTGCCCTAGCCCTAACCCTAACCCTAACCAAAACCCTAACCCTAACCCTAAACCCTAACCCTAACCCTAAACCCTAATCCTAACCCTAAACCTTAACCCTAAACCTTAACCCTAACCCTATCCCTACCCAAAACCCTATCCCTAAGCCCTAACCCTAACCCTAGCCCTAACCCTAACCCTAAACTTTAACCCTAACCATAAACCCTAACCCTAACTGTAACCCTAACCCTAAACCCTAACCCTAACCCTCACCCTAACCCTAACCCAAAACTTTAACACTAACCCAAACCTTAACCCTAACCCTAACACTAACCCTAACCTTAATCCTAACCCTAAACTTTAACCATAGCCCTAATCCTAACCCTAAACCCTAAACCCTAACCCTAAACACTAACCCTAACCCTAAACCTTAAACCCTAACCCTAACCCTAGCCCTAACCCAAACCCTAACCCTAACCAAAACCCTAAACCTAAACCCTAACCCTAACCCTAAATCCTAACCCTAACCCTAGAACTAACCCTAGCCCTAACCCTAACCCTAAACCCTATACCTAATGCTAACCCTAGCCCTAACCCTAACCCTAACACTAACCCTAACCCTAGCCCTAGCCCTAACCCTAACCGTAAAACCTAACCCTAACCCTAACCCAGCCCTAACCTTAAACCTAACCCTAGCCCTAACCCTAATGCTAACACTATCCCTAGCCCTAACCCTAACCTTAACCCTAAACCCTAAACCCTAACCCTAACACTAACACTAACCCATACCCTAGCCCTAACCCTAACCCTAACACTAACCCTAACCGTAACCCTAACCCTAAACTTTAACCCTAACCATAAACCCTAACCCCTAAACCCTAACCCTAGCCCTAACCCAAACCCTTACCCTAACACTAACCCAAACCTTATCCCTAACCCTAACATTAAACCCTAACCCTAGCCCTAACCCTAACCTTTAACCCTAACCCTAGCCCTAACCCTAACCTTTAACCCTAACCCTAAGCCTAGCCCTATCCCTAACCCTAACCCTATACTTAACCTTAACCCTAACCCTAAACTCTAAACCCTAACCACAACCCTAACCCTAACACTAACCAAAATGCTAGCCCTAACCCTTACCCTAACCCTAACACTAACCCAAACCCTAGCCCTAACCCTAACACTAACCCTAACCTTTACCCTAACCCTAAACTTTAACCCTAACCCTAAACACTAACCCTAACACTAACCCCTAAACCCTAACCCTAACCCTAGCCCTAACTCAAACCCTTACCCTAACACTAACCCAAGCCCTAGCCCTAACCCTAACACTAACCGTAACCCTAACCCTAAATTTTAACCCTAACCCTAAACCCTAAACCCTAACCCTAAACACTAACACTAACCCTAACCCTAAACCCTTATCACTAAACCTAACCCTAAACCTTAACTCTAACCCTATCCCTAACCCTAAACCATAAACCCTAACACTAACCTTAACCCTAGCCCTAACCCTAAATCCTAACCCTAACCCTAACACTAACCCTAACCCTAGCCCTAACCCTAACCTTAACCCTAACCTTAACCCTAATCTTTAACCCTAAAGCCTAAACCCTAACCCTAACCCTAGCCCTAAACCTAACCCTAGCCCTAACCCAAACCCTAACCCTAACACTAACCCTAACCCTAACCCTAGCCCTAACCCTAACCTTAACCCTAACCTTAACCCTAAACTTTAACCCTAAAGCCTAAACCCTAACCCTAACCCTAGCCCTAAACCTAACCCTAGCCCTAACCCAAAGCCTAACCCTAACACTAACCTTAGTCCTAACCCTAACCCTAAACTTTAACCCTAACCCTAAACCCTAACCTAACCCTAACCCTAAACCCTAACCCTAACCCTAACCCTAACCCTAAACCTTAACCCTAACCCTAACCCTAAACCTTAACCCTAACCCTAAACCCTAAACTCTAACCCGAACCCTAACCAAAACCCTAACCCTAACCCTAAACCCTAACCCTAACCCTAGCCCTAACCCTAACCTTAACCCTAAACTTTAACATTAACCCTATCCCTAACCCTAACCCTAAACCCTAAACCCTAACCCTAACCCTAACCCTAACCCTAAACACTAACCCTAACCCTAAACTCTAACCCTAACTCTAAACCCTAATCCCTAACCCTAACCCTAACCCTAACCCTAAACCTTAACCCTATCCCTAACCCTAAACCCTAAACCCTAACCCTAGCCCTAACCCTAAACCTAACCAAAACCCTAACCCTAAAACTAAACCCTAACCCTAAACCCTAACCCTAACCCTAGCCCTAACCCTAACCCTAACCCTAAACTTTAACCTTAACCCTAACCCTAGCCCTAACCCTAACCCTAAATTTTAACCCTAACCCTAAACCCTTACCCTAACGCTAACCCTAGCCCTAACCCTAACCGTAAACCCTAACCCTAACACTAAACCCTAACACTAACGATAACCATAGCCATAACCCTAACACTAACCCTAACCCTAACCATAAGGTCTAACCCTAACCCTAACCCTAAACCCTATCCCTAACATTAACCCTAACCTTAAACACTAACCCTAGCCCTAACCTTAACCTTTAACCCTAACCCTAGCCCTATCCCTAACCCTTATCACTAATCCTATCCCTAAACCTTAACCCTAACCCGATCCCTAACCCTAAACCCTAAACCCTAGCACTAACCCTAACCCTAGCCCTAACCCTAACACTAACCCAAACCCTAGCCCTAACTCTAACCCTAACCCTAAACCTTAACCCTAACCCTAACCCTAACACTAAACCCTAACCCTAACCCTAACACTAACCCTAACCCTAACCGTAAACTTTAACCCAAACCCTAACCCTAAACCCTATCCCTAACCCTAACCCTAACTTTAAACCCTAACCCTAGCCCTAACCCTAACCTTTAACCCTAACCCTAGCCCTATCCCTAACCCTTATCACTAATCCTATCCCTAAACCTTAACCCTAACCCTATCCCTAACCCTAAACCCTAAACCCTAACACTAACCCTAGCCCTAACCCTAACACTAACCCAAACCCTAGCCCTAACCCTAACACTAACCCTAACTGTAACCCTAACCCTAAACCCTAACCCCTAAACCCTAACCCTAACCCTAACCCTAGCCCTAGCCCTAACATAAACCCTTACCCTAACACTAACCCAAGCCCTAGCCCTAACCCTAACACTAACCGTAACCCTATCCCTAAACTTTAACCCTAACCCTAAAACCCTAAACCCTAACCCTAAACCCTAAACCCTAACCCTAACCCAAACCCTAAACACTAACCCTAACCCTAACCCTAAAGCCTAAACCCTAACCCTAACCCTAGCCCTAAACCAAACCCTAGCCCTAACCCAAACCCTAACCCTAACACTAACCCTAACACTAACCCTAACCCTAAACTTTAACCCTAACCCTAAACCCTAACCCTAACCCTAACCCTAAACCCTAACCCTAACCCTAACCCTAAACCTTAACCCTAACCCTTAACCCTAACCCTAAACCCTAAACTCTAACCCGAACCCTAACCAAAACCCTAACCCTAACCCTAAACCCTAACCTTAAACCCTAACCCTAACCCTAGCCCTAACCCTAATCTTAACCCTAAACTTTAACATTAACCCTATCCCTAACCCTAACCCTAAACCCTAAACCCTAACCCTAACCCTAACCCTAAACACTAACCCTAACCCTAAACTCTAACCCTAACTCTAAACCCTAATCCCTCACCCTAACCCTAACCCTAAACCTTAACCCTATCCCTAACCCTAAACCCTAACCCTAGCCCTAACCCTAAACCTAACCAAAACCCTAACCCTAACCCTAAACCCTAACCCTAAACCCTAACCCTAACCCTAACCCTAGCCCTAACCCTAACCCTAACCCTAAACTTTAACCTTAACCCTAAACCCTTACCCTAACGCTAACCCTAGCCCTAACCCTAACCGTAAACCCTAACCCTAACACTAAACCCTAACCCTAACGCAAACCATAGCCCTAACCCTAACACTAACCCTAACCCTAACCGTAAACTCTAACCCTAACCCTAACCCTAAACCCTATCCCTAACCTTAACCCTAACCTTAAACCCTAACCCTAGCCCTAACCTTAACCTTTAACCCTAACCCTAACCCTAGCCCTATCCCTAACCCTTATCACTAATCCTATCCCTAAACCTTAACCCTAACCCGATCCCTAACCCTAAACCCTAACACTAACCCTAACCCTAGCCCTAACCCTAACACTAACCCAAACCCTAGCCCTAACTCTAACCCTAACCCTAAACCTTAACCCTAACCCTAACCCTAAACCTTAACCCTAACCCTAACCGTAAACTTTAACCCAAACCCTAACCCTAAACCCTATCCCTAACCCTAACCCTAACTTTAAACCCTAACCCTAGCCCTAACCCTAACCTTTAACCCTAACCCTAACCCTAGCCCTATCCCTAACCCTTATCACTAATCCTATCCCTAAACCTTAACCCTAACCCTATCCCTAACCCTAAACCCTAAATCCTAACACTAACCCAAACCATAGCCCTAACCCTAACACTAACCCTAACTGTAACCCTAACCCTAAACCCTAACCCTAACCCCTAAACCCTAACCCTAACCCTAGCCCTAGCCCTAACATAAACCCTTACCCTAACACTAACCCAAGCCCTAGCCCTAACCCAAACACTAACCGTAACCCTATCCCTAAACTTTAACCCTAACCCTAAAACCCTAAACCCTAACCGTAAACCCTAAACCCTAACCCTAACCCAAACCCTAAACACTAACACTAACCCTAACCCTAAACTCTAACCCTAAACCCTAAACCCTAACCCTAACCCTAAACCTTAACCCTAACCCTATCCCTAACCCTAAACCCTAAACCCTAACCCTAACCAAAACCCTAATACTAACCCTAAACCCTAACCCTAACCCTAACCCTAAACTTAAACCTTAAACCTAACCCTAACCCTAGCCCTAACCCTTACCCTAACCCTAAACTTTAACGTTAACTCTAACCCTAACCCTAGCCCTAACGCTAAATTTTAACCCTAACCCTAACGCTAACCCTAGACCTAACCCTAACCCTAACACTAACCCTAGCCCTAGCCCTAACCCTAACCCTAAACCTAATCCCTGACCCTAACCCTAACCCAGCCCTAACCCTAACCCTAACCCTAGCCCTAACCATAACCCTTACCCTAAACTTTAACCCTAACTCTAACCCTAAACTTTAACCCTAACTCTAACCCTAAACCCTAACCCTATCCCTAACCCTACCCCTAACCCTAAACCCTAACCCTAACCCCAGCTCTAACCCAAACCCCAACCCTAAACTTTAAACCTAACCCTCACCCTAACCCTAAACCCTTACCCTAAGCCTAACCCTAGCCCTAACCCTAACATTAACCCTAACCCCAGCTCTAACCCAAACCCAAACCATAAACTTTAAACCTAACCCTAACCCTAACCCTAACCCTAAACCTTAACCCTAACCCTAACCGTAAACTTTAACCCAAACCCTAACCCTAAACCCTATCCCTAACCCTAACCCTAACTTTAAACCCTAACCCTAGCCCTAACCCTAACCTTTAACCCTAACCCTAACCCTAGCCCAATCCCTAACCCTTATCACTAATCCTATCCCTAACCCTAAACCCTAAATCCTAACACTAACCCAAACCATAGCCCTAACCCTAACACTAACCCTAACTGTAACCCTAACCCTAAACCCTAACCCTAACCCCTAAACCCTAACCCTAACCCTAACCCTAGCCCTAGCCCTAACATAAACCCTTACCCTAACACTAACCCAAGCCCTAGCCCTAACCCAAACACTAACCGTAACCCTATCCCTAAACTTTAACCCTAACCCTAAAACCCTAAACCCTAACCCTAAACCCTAAACCCTAACCCTAACCCAAACCCTAAACACTAACCCTAACCCTAACCCTAAACTCTAACCCTAAACCCTAAACCCTAACCCTAACCCTAAACCTTAACCCTAACCCTATCCCTAACCCTAAACCCTAAACCCTAACCCTAACCAAAACCCTAACACTAACCCTAAACCCTAACCCTAACCCTAACCCTAACCCTAAACTTAAACCTTAAACCTAACCCTAACCCTAGCCCTAACCCTTACCCTAACCCTAAACTTTAACGTTAACTCTAACCCTAACCCTAGCCCTAACGCTAAATTTTAACCCTAACCCTAACGCTAACCCTAGACCTAACCCTAACCCTAACACTAACCCTAACCCTAGCCCTAACCCTAACCCTAACCCTAAACCCTGACCCTAACCCTAACCCAGCCCTAACCCTAACCCTAACCCTAGCCCTAACCATAACCCTTACCCTAAACTTTAACCCTAACTCTAACCCTAAACTTTAACCCTAACTCTAACCCTAAACCCTAACCCTATCCCTAACCCTACCCCTAACCCTAAACCCTAATCCTAACCCCAGCTCTAACCCAAACCCAAACCCTAAACTTTAAACCTAACCCTCACCCTAACCCTAAACCCTTACCCTAAGCCTAACCCTAGCCCTAACCCTAACCCTAGCCCTAACCCTAACCCTAACCCTAAACCCTAACCCTAAACCCTAACCCTAAACCAGCCCTATCCCTGACACTAACCCTAACCCTAACCCTAGCCCTAACCCTAACCCTAAACTTTAACCCTAACCCTAACCTAGCCCTAACCCTATAACTAACCATAACCCTAACCCTAAACCCTACCCCTAACACTAACCCTAGCCCTGACCCTAACCCTACCCCTAGCCCTAACCCCAATGATAACCCTAGCCCTAACCCTAACACTAACAATAACACTAACCCTAACCTTAACCCTAACCCTAGCCCTAACCCTAACCCTAACGGTAAACTTTAACCCTAACCCCAAACCCTAACCCTAACCCTAAACCTTAACCCTAACCCTAACCCTAAACCCTAAACCCTAAACCTAACCCTAACACTAACCCTTACCGTAACCCCATCCCTAAACTTTAACCCTAACCCTAACCCTAAACCCTAAACCCTAACCCTAAACCTAACCCTAAACACTAGCCCTAACCCTAACCCTAAACTCTAACCCTAACCCTAAACCCTAAACCTAACCCTAAACCTTAACCCTAACCCTTACCCTAACCCTAGACCCTAAACCCTAACCCTAACCCTAGCCCTAACCCTAACGCTAACCCTAACCCTAAACCCTAACCCTAAACCCTAACCCTAAACCTAAACCCTAACCCTAACCCTAACCTCAACCATAGCCCTAACCCTAACCCTAAACTTTAACATTAACCCTAACCCTAGCCCGAGCCATAACCCTAACCCTAAACTTTAACCCTAACTCTAAACCCTTACCCTAACCCTAATCCTATCCATAACACGAACCCTAACCTTAGCAATAGCCCTAACCCTAACCCTAACCGTAAACCCTAACCCTAATCCCTAACCCTAACCCAGCCCTAAACCTAACACTAACTCTAACCCTAACCCTAGCCCTAACGCTAACCCTAACACTAGCCCTAACCCTAACACTAGCCTTAACCCAAATGCTAACCCTAACCCTAAACCCTAAACCCTAACCCTAACTCTAACCCTAAACTCTAACCCTAATCCTAACCCTAACCCTAAACCTTAACCATAACCCTAACCCTAAACCCTAAACCCTAACCCTAGGCTTACCCTAGCCCTAACCCTTACCTTAAACCCTAACCCTAACCCTAACCCAGCCCTAACCCTAACCCTAAACCCTAACCCTAACCTTAAACCCTAACCCTAGCCCTAACCCTAACCTTAACCCTAAACTTTAACATTAACCCTATCCCTAACCCTAACCCTAAACCCTAAACCCTAACCCTAACCCTAAACACTAACCCTAACCCTAAACTCTAACCCTAACTCTAAACCCTAATCCCTAACCCTAACCCTAACCCTAAACCATAACCCTATCCCTAACCCTAAACCCTAAACCCTAACCCTAGCCATAACCCTAAACCTAACCAAAACCCTAACCCTAACCCTAAACCCTAACCCTAAACCCTAACCCTAACCCTAGCCCTAACCCTAACCCTAACCCTAAACTTTAACCTTAACCCTAAACCCTTACCCTAACGCTAACCCTAGCCCTAACCCTAACCGTAAACCCTAACCCTAACCCTAACACTAAACCCTAACCCTAACGCTAACCATAGCCCTAACCCTAACACTAACCCTAACCCTAACCGTAAACTCTAACCCTAACCCTAACCCTAAACCCTATCCCTAACCTTAACCCTAACCTTAAACCCTAGCCCTAACCTTAACCTTTAACCCTAACCCTAACCCTAGCCCTATCCCTAACCCTTATCACTAATCCTGTCCCTAAACCTTAACCCTAACCCGATCCCTAACCCTAAACCCTAAACCCTAACACTAACCCTAACCCTAGCCCTAACCCTAACCCTAACACTAACCCTAACCCTAACCCTAACACTAACCCTAACCCTAACCCTAACCGTAAACTTTAACCCAAACCCTAACCCTAAACCCTATCCCTAACCCTAACCCTAACTTTAAACCCTAACCCTAGCCCTAACCCTAACCTTTAACCCTAACCCTAGCCCTATCCCTAACCCTTTTCACTAATCCTATCCCTAAACCTTAACCCTAACCCTATCCCTAACCCTAAACCCTAACACTAACCCAAACCATAGCCCTAACCCTAACACTAACCCTAACTGTAACCCTAACCCTAAACCCTAACCCTAACCCCTAAACCCTAACCCTAACCCTAGCCCTAGCCCTAACATAAACCCTTACCCTAACACTAACCCAAGCCCTAGCCCTAACCCTAACACTAACCAGAACCCTATCCCTAAACTTTAACCCTAACCCTAAAACCCTAAACCCTAACCCTAAACCCTAAACCCTAACCCTAACCCAAACCCTAAACACTAACCCTAACCCTAAACTCTAACCCTAAACCCTAAACCCTAAACCCTAACCCTAACCCTAAACCTTAACCCTAACCCTATCCCTAACCCTAAACCCTAAACCATAACCCTAACCAAAACCCTAACACTAACCCTAAACCCTAACCCTAACCCTAACACTAAACTTAAACCTTAAACCTAACCCTGACCCTAGCCCTAACCCTTACCCTAACCCTAAACTTTAACGTTAACTCTAACCCTAACCCTAGCCCTAACCCTAAATTTTAACCCTAACCCTAACCCTAACACTAACCCTAACCCTAGCCCTAGCCCTAACCCTAACCCTAAACCCTGACCCTAACCCTAACCCAGCCCTAACCCTAACCCTAACTCTAGCCCTAACCATAACCCTTACCCTAAACTTTAACCCTAACTCTAACCCTAAACTTTAACCCTAACTCTAACCCTAAACCCTAACCCTATCCTAACCCTAAACTGTAACCCTATCCCTAACCCTACCCCTAACCCTAAACCCTAACCCTAACCCCAGCTCTAACCCAAACCCACACCCTAAATTTTAAACCTAACCCTCACCCTAACCCTAAACCCTTACCCTAAGCCTAACCCTAGCCCTAACCCTATCCCTAACCCTAACCCTAACCCTAAACCCTAACCCTAAACCCTAACCCTAAACCAGCCCTATCCCTGACACTAACCCTAACCCTAGCCCTAACCCTAACCCTAAACTTTAACCCTAACCCAGCCCTAACCCTAACCCTATAACTAACCATAACCCTAACCCTAAACCCTACCCCTAACACTAACCCTAGCCCTGACCCTAACCCTACCCCTAGCCCTAACCCCAATGCTAACCCTAGCCCTAACCCTAACAATAACACTAACCCTAACCTTAACCCTAACCCTAGCACTAACCCTAACCCTAACGGTAAACTTTAACCCTAACGCTAACCCTAAACCCTAACCCTAACCCTAAACCTTAACCCTAACCCTAACCCTAAACCCTAAACCCTAAACCTAACCCTAACACTAACCCTTACCGTAACCCCATCCCTAAACTTTAACCCTAATCCTAAACCCTAAACCCTAACCCTAAACCTAACCCTAAACACTAGCCCTAACCCTAACCCTAAACTCTAACCCTAAGCCTAACCCTAGACCCTAAATCCTAACCCTAACCCTAGCCCTAACCCTAATGCTAACCCTAACCCTAAACCCTAACCCTAAACCCTAACCCTAACCCTAACCTCAACCCTAGCCCTAACCCTAACCCTAAACTTTAACCTTAACCCTAACCCTAGCCCGAGCCATAACCCTAACCCTAAACTTTAACCCTAACTCTAAACCCTTACCCTAACCCTAATCCTATCCATAACACGAACCCTAACCTTAGCAATAGCCCTAACCCTAAACGTAAACCCTAACCCTAATCCCTAACCCTAACCCAGCCCTAACCCTAACACTAACTCTAACCCTAACCCTAGCCCTAACGCTAACCCTAACACTAGCCCTAACCCTAACACTAGCCTTAACCCAAATGCTAACCCTAACCCTAAACCCTAAACCCTAACCCTATCTCTAACCCTAAACTCTAACCCTAATCCTAACCCTAACCCTAAACCTTAACCATAACCCTAACCCTAAACCCTAAACCCTAACCCTAGCCCTTACCCTAGCCATAACACTAACCTTAAACCCTAACCCTAACCCTAACCCAGCCCTAACCCTAACCCTAACCCTAGCCCTAACCCTAACTCTAACCCTAAACTTTAACCCTAAAACAGCCCTAACCCTAACCATAACCCTAACCCTAAACCCTACCCCTAACACTCACCCTAGCCCTAACACTAACCCTAACACTAACCCAGCCCTAGTCCTAGCCCTAACCCTAACCCTAAACCCTAACCCTTTCCCTAACCAAGCCCTAAGCCTAACCCTAACCCTAGCCCTAACCCTAATGCTAACCCTAGCCCTAACCCTAACCCTAACAATAACACTAACCCTAACGATAACCCTAACCCTAACCCTAGCCCTAACCCTAACCGTAAACTTTAACCCTAACCCTAACCCTAAACCCTAAACCCTAACCCTAGCCCTAACCCAAACCCTAACCTTAACACTAACCCTAACCGTAACCCTAACCCTATACTTTAACCCTAACCCTAAACTATAACCCTAACCCTAAACCCTAAACCCTAAACCCTAAACCCTAACCCTAACCCTAAACCTTAACCCTTACCCTAACCCTAACCCTAAACCCTAACCCTAAACCCTAACCCTAACCCTAGCCCTAACCCTAACCCTAACCCTAAACTTTAACCTTAACCCTAAACCCTTACCCTAACGCTAACCCTAGCCCTAACCCTAACCGTAAACCCTAACCCTAACACTAAACCCTAACCCTAACGCAAACCATAGCCCTAACCCTAACACTAACCCTAACCCTAACCGTAAACTCTAACCCTAACCCTAACCCTAAACCCTATCCCTAACCTTAACCCTAACCTTAAACCCTAACCCTAGCCCTAACCTTAACCTTTAACCCTAACCCTAACCCTATCCCTATCCCTAACCCTTATCACTAATCCTATCCCTAAACCTTAACCCTAACCCGATCCCTAACCCTAAACCCTAACACTAACCCTAACCCTAGCCCTAACCCTAACACTAACCCAAACCCTAGCCCTAACTCTAACCCTAACCCTAAACCTTAACCCTAACCCTAACCCTAACACTAAACCCTAACCCTAACCCTAACACTAACCCTAACCCTAACCCTAACCGTAAACTTTAACCCAAACCCTAACCCTAAACCCTATCCCTAACCCTAACCCTAACTTTAAACCCTAACCCTAACCCTAGCCCTAACCCTAACCTTTAACCCTAACCCTAACCCTAGCCCTATCCCTAACCCTTATCACTAATCCTATCCCTAAACCTTAACCCTAACCCTATCCCTAACCCTAAACCCTAACACTTACCCAAACCATAGCCCTAACCCTAACACTAATCCTAACTGTAACCCTAACCCTAAACCCTAACCCTAACCCCTAAACCCTAACCCTAACCCTAACCCTAGCCCTAGCCCTAACATAAACCCTTACCCTAACACTAACCCAAGCCCTAGCCCTAACCCAAACACTAACCGTAACCCTATCCCTAAACTTTAACCCTAACCTTAAAACCCTAAACCCTAACCCTAAACCCTAAACCCTAACCCTAACCCAAACCCTAAACACTAACCCTAACCCTAAACTCTAACCCTAAACCCTAAACCCTAACCCTAACCCTAAACCTTAACCCTAACCCTATCCCTAACCCTAAACCCTAAACCCTAACCCTAACCAAAACCCTAACACTAACCCTAAACCCTAACCCTAACCCTAAACTTAAACCTTAAACCTAACCCTAACCCTAGCCCTAACCCTTACCCTAACCCTAAACTTTAACGTTAACTCTAACCCTAACCCTAGCCCTAACGCTAAATTTTAACCCTAACCCTAACGCTAACCCTAGACCTAACCCTAAACCCTGACCCTAACCCTAACCCAGCCCTAACCCTAACCCTAACCCTAGCCCTAACCATAACCCTTACCCTAAACTTTAACCCTAACTCTAACCCTAAACTTTAACCCTAACTCTAACCCTAAACCCTAACCCTATCCCTAACCCTACCCCTAACCCTAAACCCTAACCCTAACCCCAGCTCTAACCCAAACCCAAACCCTAAACTTTAAACCTAACCCTCACCCTAACCCTAAACCCTTACCCTAAGCCTAACCCTAGCCCTAACCCTAGCCCTAACCCTAACCCTAACCCTAAACCCTAACCCTAAACCCTAACCCTAAACCAGCCCTATCCCTGACACTAACCCTAACCCTAGCCCTAACCCTAACCCTAAACTTTAACCCTAACCCTAACCTAGCCCTAACCCTATAACTAACCATAACCCTAACCCTAAACCCTACCCCTAACACTAACCCTAGCCCTGACCCTAACCCTACCCCTAGCCCTAACCCCAATGATAACCCTAGCCCTAACCCTAACACTAACAATAACACTAACCCTAACCTTAACCCTAACCCTAGCCCTAACCCTAACCCTAACGGTAAACTTTGACCCTAACCCTAACCCCAAACCCTAACCCTAACCCTAAACCTTAACCCTAACCCTAACCCTAAACCCTAAACCCTAAACCTAACCCTAACACTAACCCTTACCGTAACCCCATCCCTAAACTTTAACCCTAACCCTAACCCTAAACCCTAAACCCTAACCCTAAACCTAACCCTAAACACTAGCCCTAACCCTAACCCTAAACTCTAACCCTAACCCTAAACCCTAAACCTAACCCTAAACCTTAACCCTAACCCTTACCCTAACCCTAGACCCTAAACCCTAACCCTAACCCTAGCCCTAACCCTAACGCTAACCCTAACCCTAAACCCTAACCCTAAACCCTAACCCTAAACCTAAACCCTAACCCTAACCCTAACCTCAACCATAGCCCTAACCCTAACCCTAAACTTTAACATTAACCCTAACCCTAGCCCGAGCCATAACCCTAACCCTAAACTTTAACCCTAACTCTAAACCCTTACCCTAACCCTAATCCTATCCATTACACGAACCCTAACCTTAGCAATAGCCCTAACCCTAACCATAACCGTAAACCCTAACCCTAATCCCTAACCCTAACCCAGCCCTAACCCTAACACTAACTCTAACCCTAACCCTAGCCCTAACGCTAACCCTAACACTAGCCCTAACCCTAACACTTGCCTTAACCCAAATGCTAACCCTAACCCTAAACCCTAAACCCTAACCCTAACTCTAACCCTAAACTCTAACCCTAATCCTAACCCTAACCCTAAACCTTAACCATAACCCTAACCCTAAACCCTAAACCCTAACCCTAGCCCTTACCCTAGCCCTAACCCTAACCTTAAACCCTAACCCTAACCCTAACCCAGCCCTAACCCTAACCCTAAACCCTAACCCTAACCTTAAACCCTAACCCTAGCCCTAACCCTAACCTTAACCCTAAACTTTAACATTAACCCTATCCCTAACCCTAACCCTAAACCCTAAACCCTAACCCTAACCCTAAACACTAACCCTAACCCTAAACTCTAACCCTAACTCTAAACCCTAATCCCTAACCCTAACCCTAACCCTAAACCTTAACCCTATCCCTAACCCTAAACCCTAAACCCTAACTCTAGCCAAAACCCTATACCTAACCAAAACCCTAACCCTAACCCTAAACCCTAACCCTAAACCCTAACCCTAACCCTAGCCCTAACCCTAACCCGAAACTTTAACCTTAACCCTAAACCCTTACCCTAACGCTAACCCTAGCCCTAACCCTAACCGTAAACCCTAACCCTAACCCTAACACTAAACCCTAACACTAACGCTAACCATAGCCCTAACCCTAACACTAACCCTAACCCTAACCGTAAACTCTAACCCTAACCCTAACCCTAAACCCTATCCCTAACCTTAACCCTAACCTTAAACCCTAACCCTAGCCCTAACCTTAACCTTTAACCCAAACCCTAGCCCTATCCCTAACCCTTATCACTAATCCTATCCCTAAACCTTAACCCTAACCCGATCCCTAACCCTAAACCCTAAACCCTAACACTAACCCTAACCCTAGCCCTAACCCTAACACTAACCCAAACCCTAGCCCTAACTCTAACCCTAACCCTAAACCTTAACCCTAACCCTAACCCTAACACTAAACCCTAACCCTAACCCTAACACTAACCCTAACCCTAACCGTAAACTTTAACCCAAACCCTAACCCTAAACCCTATCCCTAACCCTAACCCTAACTTTAAACCCTAACCCTAGCCCTAACCCTAACCTTTAACCCTAACCCTAACCCTAGCCCTATCCCTAACCCTTTTCACTAATCCTATCCCTAAACCTTAACCCTATCCCTATCCCTAACCCTAAACCCTAACACTAACCCAAACCATAGCCCTAACCCTAACACTAACCCTAACTGTAACCCTAACCCTAAACCCTAAACCTAACCCCTAAACCCTAACCCTAACCCTAGCCCTAGCCCTAACATAAACCCTTACCCTAACACTAACCCAAGCCCTAGCCCTAACCCTAACACTAACCGGAACCCTATCCCTAAACTTTAACCCTAACCCTAAAACCCTAAACCCTAACCCTAAACCCTAAACCCTAACCCTAACCCAAACCCTAAACACTAACCCTAACCCTAACCCTAAACTCTAACCCTAAACCCTAAACCCTAACCCTAACCCTAAACCTTAACCCTAACCCTATCCCTAACCCTAAACCCTAAACCCTAACCCTAACCAAAACCCTAACACTAACCCTAAACCCTAACCCTAACCCTAACCCTAAACTTAAACCTTAAACCTAACCCTAACCCTAGCCCTAACCCTTACCCTAACCCTAAACTTTAACGTTAACTCTAACCCTAACCCTAGCCCTAACCCTAAATTTTAACCCTAACCCTAACGCTAACCCTAGACCTAACCCAGCCCTAACCCTAACCCTAACCCTAGCCCTAACCATAACCCTTACCCTAAACTTTAACCCTAACTCTAACCCTAAACTTTAACCCTAACTCTAACCCTAAACCCTAACCCTATCCTAACCCTAAACTGTAACCCTATCCCTAACCCTACCCCTAACCCTAAACCCTAACCCTAACCCCAGCTCTAACCCAAACCCACACCCTAAACTTTAAACCTAACCCTCACCCTAACCCTAAACCCTTACCCTAAGCCTAACCCTAGCCCTAACCCTAACCCTATCCCTAACCCTAAACCCTAACCCTAAACCCTAACCCTAAACCAGCCCTATCCCTGACACTAACCCTAACCCTAACCCTAGCCCTAACCCTAACCCTAAACTTTAACCCTAACCCAGCCCTAACCCTAACCCTATAACTAACCATAACCCTAACCCTAAACCCTACCCCTAACACTAACCCTAGCCCTGACCCTAACCCTACCCCTAGCCCTAACCCCAATGCTAACCCTAGCCCTAACCCTAACCCTAACAATTACACTAACCCTAACCTTAACCCTAACCCTAGCACTAACCCTAACCCTAACGGTAAACTTTAACCCTAACGCTAACCCTAAACCCTAACCCTAACCCTAAACCTTAACCCTAACCCTAACCCTAAACCCTAAACCCTAAACCTAACCCTAACACTAACCCTTACCGTAACCCCATCCCTAAACTTTAACCCTAACCCTAACCCTAAACCCTAAACCCTAACCCTAAACCTAACCCTAAGCACTAGCCCTAACCCTAACCCTAAACTCTAACCCTAACCCTAAACCCTAAACCTAACCCTAAACCTTAACCCTAACCCTTACCCTAACCCTAGACCCTAAACCCTAACCCTAACCCTAGCCCTAACCCTAACGCTAACCCTAACCCTAAACCCTAACCCTAAACCCTAACCCTAAACCCTAACCCTAAACCTAAACCCTAACCCTAACCCTAACCTCAACCCTAGCCCTAACCCTAACCCTAAACTTTTACCTTAACCCTAACCCTAGACCCTAAACCCTAACCCTAACCCTAGCCCTAACCCTAACGCTAACCCTAACCCTAAACCCTAACCCTAAACCCTAACCCTAAACCTAAACCCTAACCCTAACCCTAACCTCAACCATAGCCCTAACCCTAACCCTAAACTTTAACATTAACCCTAACCCTAGCCCGAGCCATAACCCTAACCCTAAACTTTAACCCTAACTCTAAACCCTTACCCTAACCCTAATCCTATCCATTACACGAACCCTAACCTTAGCAATAGCCCTAACCCTAACCATAACCGTAAACCCTAACCCTAATCCCTAACCCTAACCCAGCCCTAACCCTAACACTAACTCTAACCCTAACCCTAGCCCTAACGCTAACCCTAACACTAGCCCTAACCCTAACACTTGCCTTAACCCAAATGCTAACCCTAACCCTAAACCCTAAACCCTAACCCTAACTCTAACCCTAAACTCTAACCCTAATCCTAACCCTAACCCTAAACCTTAACCATAACCCTAACCCTAAACCCTAAACCCTAACCCTAGCCCTTACCCTAGCCCTAACCCTAACCTTAAACCCTAACCCTAACCCTAACCCAGCCCTAACCCTAACCCTAAACCCTAACCCTAACCTTAAACCCTAACCCTAGCCCTAACCCTAACCTTAACCCTAAACTTTAACATTAACCCTATCCCTAACCCTAACCCTAAACCCTAAACCCTAACCCTAACCCTAAACACTAACCCTAACCCTAAACTCTAACCCTAACTCTAAACCCTAATCCCTAACCCTAACCCTAACCCTAAACCTTAACCCTATCCCTAACCCTAAACCCTAAACCCTAACTCTAGCCAAAACCCTATACCTAACCAAAACCCTAACCCTAACCCTAAACCCTAACCCTAAACCCTAACCCTAACCCTAGCCCTAACCCTAACCCGAAACTTTAACCTTAACCCTAAACCCTTACCCTAACGCTAACCCTAGCCCTAACCCTAACCGTAAACCCTAACCCTAACCCTAACACTAAACCCTAACACTAACGCTAACCATAGCCCTAACCCTAACACTAACCCTAACCCTAACCGTAAACTCTAACCCTAACCCTAACCCTAAACCCTATCCCTAACCTTAACCCTAACCTTAAACCCTAACCCTAGCCCTAACCTTAACCTTTAACCCAAACCCTAGCCCTATCCCTAACCCTTATCACTAATCCTATCCCTAAACCTTAACCCTAACCCGATCCCTAACCCTAAACCCTAAACCCTAACACTAACCCTAACCCTAGCCCTAACCCTAACACTAACCCAAACCCTAGCCCTAACTCTAACCCTAACCCTAAACCTTAACCCTAACCCTAACCCTAACACTAAACCCTAACCCTAACCCTAACACTAACCCTAACCCTAACCGTAAACTTTAACCCAAACCCTAACCCTAAACCCTATCCCTAACCCTAACCCTAACTTTAAACCCTAACCCTAGCCCTAACCCTAACCTTTAACCCTAACCCTAACCCTAGCCCTATCCCTAACCCTTTTCACTAATCCTATCCCTAAACCTTAACCCTATCCCTATCCCTAACCCTAAACCCTAACACTAACCCAAACCATAGCCCTAACCCTAACACTAACCCTAACTGTAACCCTAACCCTAAACCCTAAACCTAACCCCTAAACCCTAACCCTAACCCTAGCCCTAGCCCTAACATAAACCCTTACCCTAACACTAACCCAAGCCCTAGCCCTAACCCTAACACTAACCGGAACCCTATCCCTAAACTTTAACCCTAACCCTAAAACCCTAAACCCTAACCCTAAACCCTAAACCCTAACCCTAACCCAAACCCTAAACACTAACCCTAACCCTAACCCTAAACTCTAACCCTAAACCCTAAACCCTAACCCTAACCCTAAACCTTAACCCTAACCCTATCCCTAACCCTAAACCCTAAACCCTAACCCTAACCAAAACCCTAACACTAACCCTAAACCCTAACCCTAACCCTAACCCTAAACTTAAACCTTAAACCTAACCCTAACCCTAGCCCTAACCCTTACCCTAACCCTAAACTTTAACGTTAACTCTAACCCTAACCCTAGCCCTAACCCTAAATTTTAACCCTAACCCTAACGCTAACCCTAGACCTAACCCAGCCCTAACCCTAACCCTAACCCTAGCCCTAACCATAACCCTTACCCTAAACTTTAACCCTAACTCTAACCCTAAACTTTAACCCTAACTCTAACCCTAAACCCTAACCCTATCCTAACCCTAAACTGTAACCCTATCCCTAACCCTACCCCTAACCCTAAACCCTAACCCTAACCCCAGCTCTAACCCAAACCCACACCCTAAACTTTAAACCTAACCCTCACCCTAACCCTAAACCCTTACCCTAAGCCTAACCCTAGCCCTAACCCTAACCCTATCCCTAACCCTAAACCCTAACCCTAAACCCTAACCCTAAACCAGCCCTATCCCTGACACTAACCCTAACCCTAACCCTAGCCCTAACCCTAACCCTAAACTTTAACCCTAACCCAGCCCTAACCCTAACCCTATAACTAACCATAACCCTAACCCTAAACCCTACCCCTAACACTAACCCTAGCCCTGACCCTAACCCTACCCCTAGCCCTAACCCCAATGCTAACCCTAGCCCTAACCCTAACCCTAACAATTACACTAACCCTAACCTTAACCCTAACCCTAGCACTAACCCTAACCCTAACGGTAAACTTTAACCCTAACGCTAACCCTAAACCCTAACCCTAACCCTAAACCTTAACCCTAACCCTAACCCTAAACCCTAAACCCTAAACCTAACCCTAACACTAACCCTTACCGTAACCCCATCCCTAAACTTTAACCCTAACCCTAACCCTAAACCCTAAACCCTAACCCTAAACCTAACCCTAAGCACTAGCCCTAACCCTAACCCTAAACTCTAACCCTAACCCTAAACCCTAAACCTAACCCTAAACCTTAACCCTAACCCTTACCCTAACCCTAGACCCTAAACCCTAACCCTAACCCTAGCCCTAACCCTAACGCTAACCCTAACCCTAAACCCTAACCCTAAACCCTAACCCTAAACCCTAACCCTAAACCTAAACCCTAACCCTAACCCTAACCTCAACCCTAGCCCTAACCCTAACCCTAAACTTTTACCTTAACCCTAACCCTAGACCCTAAACCCTAACCCTAACCCTAGCCCTAACCCTAACGCTAACCCTAACCCTAAACCCTAACCCTAAACCCTAACCCTAAACCTAAACCCTAACCCTAACCCTAACCTCAACCATAGCCCTAACCCTAACCCTAAACTTTAACATTAACCCTAACCCTAGCCCGAGCCATAACCCTAACCCTAAACTTTAACCCTAACTCTAAACCCTTACCCTAACCCTAATCCTATCCATAACACGAACCCTAACCTTAGCAATAGCCCTAACCCTAACCCTAACCGTAAACCCTAACCCTAATCCCTAACCCTAACCCAGCCCTAACCCTAACACTAACTCTAACCCTAACCCTAGCCCTAACGCTAACCCTAACACTAGCCCTAACCCTAACACTTGCCTTAACCCAAATGCTAACCCTAACCCTAAACCCTAAACCCTAACCCTAACTCTAACCCTAAACTCTAACCCTAATCCTAACCCTAACCCTAAACCTTAACCATAACCCTAACCCTAAACCCTAAACCCTAACCCTAGCCCTTACCCTAGCCCTAACCCTAACCTTAAACCCTAACCCTAACCCTAACCCAGCCCTAACCCTAACCCTAAACCCTAACCCTAACCTTAAACCCTAACCCTAGCCCTAACCCTAACCTTAACCCTAAACTTTAACATTAACCCTATCCCTAACCCTAACCCTAAACCCTAAACCCTAACCCTAACCCTAAACACTAACCCTAACCCTAAACTCTAACCCTAACTCTAAACCCTAATCCCTAACCCTAACCCTAACCCTAAACCTTAACCCTATCCCTAACCCTAAACCCTAAACCCTAACCCTAGCCAAAACCCTAAACCTAACCAAAACCCTAACCCTAACCCTAAACCCTAACCCTAAACCCTAACCCTAACCCTAGCCCTAACCCTAACCCGAAACTTTAACCTTAACCCTAAACCCTTACCCTAACGCTAACCCTAGCCCTAACCCTAACCGTAAACCCTAACCCTAACCCTAACACTAAACCCTAACACTAACGCTAACCATAGCCCTAACCCTAACACTAACCCTAACCCTAACCGTAAACTCTAACCCTAACCCTAACCCTAAACCCTATCCCTAACCTTAACCCTAACCTTAAACCCTAACCCTAGCCCTAACCTTAACCTTTAACCCAAACCCTAGCCCTATCCCTAACCCTTATCACTAATCCTATCCCTAAACCTTAACCCTAACCCGATCCCTAACCCTAAACCCTAAACCCTAACACTAACCCTAACCCTAGCCCTAACCCTAACACTAACCCAAACCCTAGCCCTAACTCTAACCCTAACCCTAAACCTTAACCCTAACCCTAACTCTAACACTAAACCCTAACCCTAACCCTAACACTAACCCTAACCCTAACCGTATACTTTAACCCAAACCCTAACCCTAAACCCTATCCCTAACCCTAACCCTAACTTTAAACCCTAACCCTAGCCCTAACCCTAACCTTTAACCCTAACCCTAACCCTAGCCCTATCCCTAACCCTTTTCACTAATCCTATCCCTAAACCTTAACCCTAACCCTATCCCTAACCCTAAACCCTAACACTAACCCAAACCATAGCCCTAACCCTAACACTAACCCTAACTGTAACCCTAACCCTAAACCCTAAACCTAACCCCTAAACCCTAACCCTAACCCTAGCCCTAGCCCTAACATAAACCCTTACCCTAACACTAACCCAAGCCCTAGCCCTAACCCTAACACTAACCGGAACCCTATCCCTAAACTTTAACCCTAACCCTAAAACCCTAAACCCTAACCCTAAACCCTAAACCCTAACCCTAACCCAAACCCTAAACACTAACCCTAACCCTAACCCTAAACTCTAACCCTAAACCCTAAACCCTAACCCTAACCCTAAACCTTAACCCTAACCCTATCCCTAACCCTAAACCCTAACCCTAACCAAAACCCTAACACTAACCCTAAACCCTAACCCTAACCCTAACCCTAAACTTAAACCTTAAACCTAACCCTAACCCTAGCCCTAACCCTTACCCTAACCCTAAACTTTAACGTTAACTCTAACCCTAACCCTAGCCCTAACCCTAAATTTTAACCCTAACCCTAACGCTAACCCTAGACCTAACCCAGCCCTAACCCTAACCCTAACCCTAGCCCTAACCATAACCCTTACCCTAAACTTTAACCCTAACTCTAACCCTAAACTTTAACCCTAACTCTAACCCTAAACCCTAACCCTATCCTAACCCTAAACTGTAACCCTATCCCTAACCCTACCCCTAACCCTAAACCCTAACCCTAACCCCAGCTCTAACCCAAACCCACACCCTAAACTTTAAACCTAACCCTCACCCTAACCCTAAACCCTTACCCTAAGCCTAACCCTAGCCCTAACCCTAACCCTATCCCTAACCCTAACCCTAAACCCTAACCCTAAACCCTAACCCTAAACCAGCCCTATCCCTGACACTAACCCTAACCCTAACCCTAGCCCTAACCCTAACCCTAAACTTTAACCCTAACCCAGCCCTAACCCTAACCCTATAACTAACCATAACCCTAACCCTAAAACCTACCCCTAACACTAACCCTAGCCCTGACCCTAACCCTACCCCTAGCCCTAACCCCAATGCTAACCCTAGCCCTAACCCTAACCCTAACAATTACACTAACCCTAACCTTAACCCTAACCCTAGCACTAACCCTAACCCTAACGGTAAACTTTAACCCTAACGCTAACCCTAAACCCTAACCCTAACCCTAAACCTTAACCCTAACCCTAACCCTAAACCCTAAACCCTAAACCTAACCCTAACACTAACCCTTACCGTAACCCCATCCCTAAACTTTAACCCTAACCCTAACCCTAAACCCTAAACCCTAACCCTAAACCTAACCCTAAACACTAGCCCTAACCCTAACCCTAAACTCTAACCCTAACCCTAAACCCTAAACCTAACCCTAAACCTTAACCCTAACCCTTACCCTAACCCTAGACCCTAAACCCTAACCCTAACCCTAGCCCTAACCCTAACGCTAACCCTAACCCTAAACCCTAACCCTAAACCCTAACCCTAAACCCTAACCCTAAACCTAAACCCTAACCCTAACCCTAACCTCAACCCTAGCCCTAACCCTAACCCTAAACTTTAACCTTAACCCTAACCCTAGCCCGAGCCATAACCCTAACCCTAAACTTTAACCCTAACTCTAAACCCTTACCCTAACCCTAATCCTATCCATAACACGAACCCTAACCTTAGCAATAGCCCTAACCCTAACCGTAAGCCCTAACCCTAATCCCTAACCCTAACCCAGCCCTAACCCTAACACTAACTCTAACCCTAACCCTAGCCCTAACGCTAACCCTAACACTAGCCCTAACCCTAACACTAGCCTTAACCCAAATGCTAACCCTAACCCTAAACCCTAAACCCTAACCCTAACTCTAACCCTAAACTCTAACCCTAATCCTAACCCTAACCCTAAACCTTAACCATAACCCTAACCCTAAACCCTAAACCCTAACCCTAGCCCTTACCCTAGCCATAACCCTAACCTTTAACCCTAACCCTAACCCTAACCCAGCCCTAACCCTAACCCTAACCCTAGCCCTAACCCTAACCCTAACCCTAAACTTTAACCCTAAAACAGCCCTAACCCTAACCCTAACCCTAAACCCTACCCCTAACACTCACCCTAGCCCTAACACTAACCCTAACACTAACCCAGCCCTAGTCCTAGCCCTAACCCTAACCCTAACCCTAAACCCTAACCCTTTCCCTAACCAAGCCCTAAGCCTAACCCTAACCCTAGCCCTAACCCTAATGCTAACCCTAGCCCTAACCCTAACAATAACACTAACCCTAACGATAACCCTAACCCTAACCCTAGCCCTAACCCTAACCCTAACTGTAAACTTTAACCCTAACCCTAAACCCTAAACCCTAACCCTAGCCCTAACCCAAACCCTAACCTTAAAACTAACCCTAACCGTAACCCTAACCCTATACTTTAACCCTAACCCTAAACTATAACCCTAACCCTAAACCCTAAACCCTAAACCCTAACCCTAACCCTAACCCTAAACCTTAACCCTTACCCTAACCCTAACCCTAACCTTAACCCTAAACTTTAACCCTTGCCCTAACCCTAACCCTATCCCTAATTCTAACCCTAACCTTAGCCCTAGCCCTAACCCTAACCCTAACCGTAAACCCTAACCCTAAACCCTGACCCTAACCCTAACCCAGGTCTAACCCTAACCCTAACCCTAGCCCTAACCATAACCCTTACCCTAAACTTTAACCCTAACTTTAACCCTAACTCTAACCCTAAACTTTAACCCTAACTCTAACCCTAAACCCTAACCCTATCCTAACCCTAAACTGTAACCCTATCCCTAAACTGTAACCCTATCCATTACCCTATCCCTAACCCTACCCCTAACCTTAAACCCTAACTTCTAACCCTAACCCTAACCCTAAACTTTAAACCTAACCCTCACCCTAACCCTATACCCTTACCCTAAGCCTAACCCTAGCCCTAACCCTAACCCTAGCCCTAACCCTAAGCCTAACCCTAGCCCTAACCCTAGCCCTAACCCTAACCCTAAACCCTAACCCTAAACCATAACCCTAAACCAGCCCTATCCCTGACACTAACCCTAACCCTAACCCTAGCCCTAACCCTAAACTTTAACCCTAACCCAGCCCTAACCCTAACCCTATAACTAACCATAACCCTAACCCTAAACCCTACCCCTAACACTAACCCTAGCCCTGACCCTAACCCTACCCCTAGCCCTAACCCCAATGCTAACCCTAGCCCTAACCCTAACCCTAACAATAACACTAACCCTAACCTTAACCCTAACCCAAGCCCTAACCCTAACCGTAAATTTAACCCTAACCCTAAACCCTAAACCTAACTCTAACCCTAAACCTTAACCCTAACCCTAACCCTAAACTCTAAACCCTAAACCTAACCCTAACACTAACCCTTACCGTAACCCCATCCCTAAACTTTAACCCTAACCCTAAAACCCTAAACCTTAACCCTAAACCTAACCCTAAACACTAGCCCTAACCCTAACCCTAAACTCTAACCCTAACCCTAAACCCTAAACCAAACCCTAAACCTTAACCCTAACGCTTACCCTAACCCTAGACCCTAAACCCTAACCCTAGCCCTAACCCTAACGCTAACCCTAACCCTAAACCCTAACCCTAAACCCTAAACCCTAACCCTAAACCTAAACCCTAACCCTAACCTCAACCCTACCCCTAACCCTAACCCTAAACTTTAACCTTAACCCTAACCCTAGCCCTAGCCCTAACCCTAACCCTAAACTTTAACCCTAACCCTAACCCTTACCCTAACCCTAATCCTATCCCTAACACTAACCCAAACCTTAGCAATAGCCCTAACCCTAACCCTAACCGTAAACCCTAACCCTAATCCCAAAAACCTAATCCAGCCCTAACCCCTAACACTAACTCTAACCCTAACCCTAGCCCTAACGCTAACCCTAACACTAGCCCTAACCCTAACACTAGCCCTAACCCAAATGCTAACCCTAACCCTAAACCCTAACCCTAACTCTAACCCTAAACTCTAACCCTAATCCTAACCCTAACCCTAAACCTTAACCATAACCCTAACCCTAAACCCTAAACCCTAACCCTAGCCCTTACCCTAGCCCTAACCCTAACCTTAAACCCTAACCCTAACCCTAACCCAGCCCTAACCCTAACCCTAAACCCTAACCCTAACCTTAAACCCTAACCCTAACCCTAGCCCTAACCCTAACCTTAACCCTAAACTTTAACATTAACCCTATCCCTAACCCTAACCCTAAACCCTAAACCCTAACCCTAACCCTAACCCTAAACACTAACCCTAACCCTAAACTCTAACCCTAACTCTAAACCCTAATCCCTAACCCTAACCCTAACCCTAAACCTTAACCCTATCCCTAACCCTAAACCCTAAACCCTAACCCTAGTCATAACCCTAAACCTAACCAAAACCCTAACCCTAACCCTAAACCCTAACCCTAAACCCTAACCCTAACCCTAGCCCTAACCCTAACCCTAACCCTAAACTTTAACCTTAACCCTAAACCCTTACCCTAACGCTAACCCTAGCCCTAACCCTAACCGTAAACCCTAACCCTAACCCTAACCCTAGCCCTATCCCTAACCCTTATCACTAATCCTATCCCTAAACCTTAACCCTAACCCGATCCCTAACCCTAAACCCTAAACCCTAACACTAACCCTAACCCTAGCCCTAACCCTAACACTAACCCAAACCCTAGCCCTAACTCTAACCCTAACCCTAAACCTTAACCCTAACCCTAACCCTAACACTAAACCGTAACCCTAACCCTAACACTAACCCTAACCCTTACCCTAACCGTAAACTTTAACCCAAACCCTAACCCTAAACCCTATCCCTAACCCTAACCCTAACTTTAAACCCTAACCCTAGCCCTAACCCTAACCTTTAACCCTAACCCTAACCCTAGCCCTATCCCTAACCCTTTTCACTAATCCTATCCCTAAACCTTAACCCTAACCCTATCCCTAACCCTAAACCCTAACACTAACCCAAACCATAGCCCTAACCCTAACACTAACCCTAACTGTAACCCTAACCCTAAACCCTAACCCTAACCTCTAAACCCTAACCCTAACCCTAGCCCTAGCCCTAACATAAACCCTTACCCTAACACTAACCCAAGCCCTAGCCCTAACCCTAACACTAACCGGAACCCTATCCCTAAACTTTAACCCTAACCCTAAAACCCTAAACCCTAACCCTAAACCCTAAACCCTAACCCTAACCCAAACCCTAAACACTAACCCTAACCCTAACCCTAAACTCTAACACTAAACCCTAAACCCTAACCCTAACCCTAAACCTTAACCCTAACCCTATCCCTAACCCTAAACCCTAACCCTAACCAAAACCCTAACACTAACCCTAAACCCTAACCCTAACCCTAACCCTAAACTTAAACCTTAAACCTAACCCTAACCCTAGCCCTAACCCTTACCCTAACCCTAAACTTTAACGTTAACTCTAACCCTAACCCTAGCCCTAACCCTAAATTTTAACCCTAACGCTAACCCTAGACCTAACCCTAACCCTAACACTAACCCTAACCCTAGCCCTAGCCCTAACCCTAACCCTAACCCTAAACCCTGACCCTAACCCTAACCCAGCACTAACCCTAACCCTAACCCTAGCCCTAACCATAACCCTTACCCTAAACTTTAACCCTAACTCTAACCCTAAACTTTAACCCTAACTCTAACCCTAAACCCTAACCCTATCCTA
This sequence comes from Taudactylus pleione, assembly GCA_031769625.1. NCBI lineage: Eukaryota > Metazoa > Chordata > Amphibia > Anura > Myobatrachidae > Taudactylus > Taudactylus pleione. The sequence goes on from JAUIMM010000384.1 coordinate 21,970,262, forward strand.
ACCCTAAACTGTAACCCTATCCCTAACCCTACCCCTAACCCTAAACCCTAACCCTAACCCCAGCTCTAACCCAAACCCAAACCCTAAACTTTAAACCTAACCCTCACCCTAACCCTAAACCCTTACCCTAAGCCTAACCCTAGCCCTAACCCTAACCCTATCCCTAACCCTAACCCTAACCCTAACCCTAAACCCTAACCCTAAACCCTAACCCTAAACCAGCCCTATCCCTGACACTAACCCTAACCCTAACCCTAGCCCTAACCCTAAACTTTAACCCTAACCCAGCCCTAACCCTAACCCTATAACTAACCATAACCCTAACCCTAAACCCTACCCCTAACACTGACCCTAGCCCTGACCCTAACCCTACCCCTAGCCCTAACCCCAATGCTAACCCTAGCCCTAACCCTAACCCTAACAATAACACTAACCCTAACCTTAACCCTAACCCTAGCCCTAACCCTAACCCTAATGGTAAACTTTAACCCTAACCCTAAACCCTAACCCTAACCCTAAACCTTAACCCTAACCCTAAACCCTAAACCCTAAACCTAACCCTAACACTAACCCTTACCGTAACCCCATCCCTAAACTTTAACCCTAACCCTAACCCTAAACCCTAAACCCTAACCCTAAACCTAACCCCAAACACTAGCCCTAACCCTAACCCTAAACTCTAACCCTAACCCTAAACCCTAAACCTAACCCTAAACCTTAACCCTAACCCTTACCCTAACCCTAGACCCTAAACCCTAACCCTAACCCTAGCCCTAACCCTAACGCTAACCCTAACCCTAAACTCTAACCCTAAACCCTAACCCTAAACCTAAACCCTAACCCTAACCTCAACCCTAGCCCTAACCCTAACCCTAAACTTTAACCTTAACCCTAACCCTAGCCCGAGCAATAACCCTAACCCTAAACTTTAACCCTAACTCTAAACCCTTACCCTAACCCTAATCCTATCCATAACACGAACCCTAACCTTAGCAATAGCCCTAACCCTAACCCTAACCGTAAACCCTAACCCTAATCCCTAACCCTAAGCCAGCCCTAACCCTAACACTAACTCTAACCCTAACCCTAGCCCTAAAGCTAACCATAACACTAGCCCTAACCCTAACACTAGCCTTAACCCAAATGCTAACCCTAACCCTAAACCCTAAACCCTAACCCTAACTCTAACCCTAAACTCTAACCCTAATCCTAACCCTAACCCTAAACCTTAACCATAACCCTAACCCTAAACCCTAAACCCTAACCCTAGCCCTTACCCTAGCCCTAACCCTAACCTTAAACCCTAACCCTAACCCTAACCCAGCCCTAACCCTAACCCTAACCCTAGCCCTAACCCTAACCCTAAACTTTAACCCTAAAACAGCCCTAACCCTAACCATAACCCTAACCCTAAACCCTACCCCTAACACTCACCCTAGCCCTAACACTAACCCTAACACTAACCCAGCCCTAGTCCTAGCCCTAACCCTAACCCTAACCCTAAACCCTAACCCTTTCCCTAACCAAGCCCTAAGCCTAACCCTAACCCTAGCCCTAACCCTAATGCTAACCCTAGCCCTAACCCTAACCCTAACAATAACACTAACCCTAACGATAACCCTAACCCTAACCCTAGCCCTAACCCTAACCCTAACCGTAAACTTTAACCCTAACCCTAACCCTAAACCCTAAACCCTAACCCTAGCCCTAACCCAAACCCTAACCTTAACACTAACCCTAACCGTAACCCTAACCCTATACTTTAACCCTAACCCTAAACTATAACCCTAACCCTAACCCTAAACCCTAAACCCTAAACCCTAAACCCTAACCCTAACCTAACCCTAAACCTTAAACCTTACCCTAACCCTAACCCTAACCTTAACCCTAAACTTTAACCCTTGCCCTAACCCTAACCCTATCCCTAATTCTAACCCTAACCTTAGCCCTAGCCCTAACCCTAACCCTAACCGTAAACCCTAACCCTAAACCCTGACCCTAACCCTAACCCAGGTCTAACCCTAACCCTAACCCTAGCCCTAACCATAACCCTTACCCTAAACTTTAACCCTAACTTTAACCCTAACTCTAACCCTAAACTTTAACCCTAACTCTAACCCTAAACTTTAACCCTAACTCTAACCCTAAACCCTAACACTATCCTAACCCTAAACTGTAACCTTATCCCTAAACTGTAACCCTATCCTTTACCCTATCCCTAACCCTACCCGTAACCCTAAACCCTAACTTCTAACCCTAACCCTAACCCTAAACTTTAAACCTAACCCTCACCCTAACCCTATACCCTTACCCTAAGCCTAACCCTAGCCCTAACCCTAGCCCTAGCCTTAACCCTAACCCTAAACCCTAACCCTAAACCCTAACCCTAAACCAGCCCTATCCCTGACACTAACCCTAACCCTAACCCTAGCCCTAACCCTAACCCTAAACTTTAACCCTAACCCTAACCCAGCCCTAATCCTAACCCTATAACTAACCATAACCCTAACCCTAAACCCTACCCCTAACACTAACCCTAGCCCTGACCCTAACCCTACCCCTAGCCCTAACCCCAATGCTAACCCTAGCCCTAACCCTAACCCTAACAATTACACTAACCCTAACCTTAACCCTAACCCTAGCACTAACCCTAACCCTAACGGTAAACTTTAACCCTAACGCTAACCCTAAACCCTAACCCTAACCCTAAACCTTAACCCTAACCCTAACCCTAAACCCTAAACCCTAAACCTAACCCTAACACTAACCCTTACCGTAACCCCATCCCTAAACTTTAACCCTAACCCTAACCCTAAACCCTAAACCCTAACCCTAAACCTAACCCTAAGCACTAGCCCTAACCCTAACCCTAAACTTTAACCCTAACCCTAAACCCTAAACCTAACCCTAAACCTTAACCCTAACCCTTACCCTAACCCTAGACCCTAAACCCTAACCCTAACCCTAGCCCTAACCCTAACGCTAACCCTAACCCTAAACCCTAACCCTAAACCCTAACCCTAAACCCTAACCCTAAACCTAAACCCTAACCCTAACCCTAACCTCAACCCTAGCCCTAACCCTAACCCTAAACTTTAACCTTAACCCTAACCCTAGACCCTAAACCCTAACCCTAACCCTAGCCCTAACCCTAACGCTAACCCTAACCCTAAACCCTAACCCTAAACCCTAACCCTAAACCTAAACCCTAACCCTAACCCTAACCTCAACCATAGCCCTAACCCTAACCCTAAACTTTAACATTAACCCTAACCCTAGCCCGAGCCATAACCCTAACCCTAAACTTTAACCCTAACTCTAAACCCTTACCCTAACCCTAATCCTATCCATAACACGAACCCTAACCTTAGCAATAGCCCTAACCCTAACCCTAACCGTAAACCCTAACCCTAATCCCTAACCCTAACCCAGCCCTAACCCTAACACTAACTCTAACCCTAACCCTAGCCCTAACGCTAACCCTAACACTAGCCCTAACCCTAACACTTGCCTTAACCCAAATGCTAACCCTAACCCTAAACCCTAAACCCTAACCCTAACTCTAACCCTAAACTCTAACCATAATCCTAACCCTAACCCTAAACCTTAACCATAACCCTAACCCTAAACCCTAAACCCTAACCCTAGCCCTTACCCTAGCCCTAACCCTAACCTTAAACCCTAACCCTAACCCTAACCCAGCCCTAACCCTAACCCTAAACCCTAACCCTAACCTTAAACCCTAACCCTAGCCCTAACCCTAACCTTAACCCTAAACTTTAACATTAACCCTATCCCTAACCCTAACCCTAAACCCTAAACCCTAACCCTAACCCTAAACACTAACCCTAACCCTAAACTCTAACCCTAACTCTAAACCCTAATCCCTAACCCTAACCCTAACCCTAAACCTTAACCCTATCCCTAACCCTAAACCCTAAACCCTAACCCTAGCCAAAACCCTAAACCTAACCAAAACCCTAACCCTAACCCTAAACCCTAACCCTAAACCCTAACCCTAACCCTAGCCCTAACCCTAACCCGAAACTTTAACCTTAACCCTAAACCCTTACCCTAACGCTAACCCTAGCCCTAACCCTAACCGTAAACCCTAACCCTAACCCTAACACTAAACCCTAACACTAACGCTAACCATAGCCCTAACCCTAACACTAACCCTAACCCTAACCGTAAACTCTAACCCTAACCCTAACCCTAAACCCTATCCCTAACCTTAACCCTAACCTTAAACCCTAACCCTAGCCCTAACCTTAACCTTTAACCCAAACCCTAGCCCTATCCCTAACCCTTATCACTAATCCTATCCCTAAACCTTAACCCTAACCCGATCCCTAACCCTAAACCCTAAACCCTAACACTAACCCTAACCCTAGCCCTAACCCTAACACTAACCCAAACCCTAGCCCTAACTCTAACCCTAACCCTAAACCTTAACCCTAACCCTAACTCTAACACTAAACCCTAACCCTAACCCTAACACTAACCCTAACCCTAACCGTAAACTTTAACCCAAACCCTAACCCTAAACCCTATCCCTAACCCTAACCCTAACTTTAAACCCTAACCCTAGCCCTAACCCTAACCTTTAACCCTAACCCTAACCCTAGCCCTATCCCTAACCCTTTTCACTAATCCTATCCCTAAACCTTAACCCTAACCCTATCCCTAACCCTAAACCCTAACACTAACCCAAACCATAGCCCTAACCCTAACACTAA
>JAUIMM010000384.1:21980000-21985000 GCA_031769625.1 Taudactylus pleione
ACCCTAACACTAACCCAAACCATAGCCCTAACCCTAACACTAACCCTAACTGTAACCCTAACCCTAAACCCTAACCCTAACCTCTAAACCCTAACCCTAACCCTAACCCTAGCCCTAGCCCTAACATAAACCCTTACCCTAACACTAACCCAAGCCCTAGCCCTAACCCTAACACTAACCGGAACCCTATCCCTAAACTTTAACCCTAACCCTAAAACCCTAAACCCTAACCCTAAACCCTAAACCCTAACCCTAACCCAAACCCTAAACACTAACCCTAACCCTAAACTCTAACACTAAACCCTAAACCCTAACCCTAACCCTAAACCTTAACCCTAACCCTATCCCTAACCCTAAACCCTAACCCTAACCAAAACCCTAACACTAACCCTAAACCCTAACCCTAACCCTAACCCTAAACTTAAACCTTAAACCTAACCCTAACCCTAGCCCTAACCCTTACCCTAACCCTAAACTTTAACGTTAACTCTAACCCTAACCCTAGCCCTAACCCTAAATTTTAACCCTAACCCTAACGCTAACCCTAGACCTAACCCTAACCCTAACACTAACCCTAACCCTAGCCCTAGCCCTAACCCTAACCCTAACCCTAAACCCTGACCCTAACCCTAACCCAGCACTAACCCTAACCCTAACCCTAGCCCTAACCATAACCCTTACCCTAAACTTTAACCCTAACTCTAACCCTAAACTTTAACCCTAACTCTAACCCTAAACCCTAACCCTATCCTAACCCTAAACTGTAACCCTATCCCTAACCCTACCCCTAACCCTAAACCCTAACCCTAACCCCAGCTCTAACCCAAACCCAAACCCTAAACTTTAAACCTAACCCTCACCCTAACCCTAAACCCTTACCCTAAGCCTAACCCTAGCCCTAACCCTAACCCTATCCCTAACCCTAACCCTAACCCTAAACCCTAACCCTAAACCCTAACCCTAAACCAGCCCTATCCCTGACACTAACCCTAACCCTAACCCTAGCCCTAACCCTAAACTTTAACCCTAACCCAGCCCTAACCCTAACCCTATAACTAACCATAACCCTAACCCTAAACCCTACCCCTAACACTGACCCTAGCCCTGACCCTAACCCTACCCCTAGCCCTAACCCCAATGCTAACCCTAGCCCTAACCCTAACCCTAACAATAACACTAACCCTAACCTTAACCCTAACCCTAGCCCTAACCCTAACCCTAATGGTAAACTTTAACCCTAACCCTAAACCCTAACCCTAACCCTAAACCTTAACCCTAACCCTAAACCCTAAACCCTAAACCTAACCCTAACACTAACCCTTACCGTAACCCCATCCCTAAACTTTAACCCTAACCCTAACCCTAAACCCTAAACCCTAACCCTAAACCTAACCCCAAACACTAGCCCTAACCCTAACCCTAAACTCTAACCCTAACCCTAAACCCTAAACCTAACCCTAAACCTTAACCCTAACCCTTACCCTAACCCTAGACCCTAAACCCTAACCCTAACCCTAGCCCTAACCCTAACGCTAACCCTAACCCTAAACTCTAACCCTAAACCCTAACCCTAAACCTAAACCCTAACCCTAACCTCAACCCTAGCCCTAACCCTAACCCTAAACTTTAACCTTAACCCTAACCCTAGCCCGAGCCATAACCCTAACCCTAAACTTTAACCCTAACTCTAAACCCTTACCCTAACCCTAATCCTATCCATAACACGAACCCTAACCTTAGCAATAGCCCTAACCCTAACCCTAACCGTAAACCCTAACCCTAATCCCTAACCCTAAGCCAGCCCTAACCCTAACACTAACTCTAACCCTAACCCTAGCCCTAAAGCTAACCATAACACTAGCCCTAACCCTAACACTAGCCTTAACCCAAATGCTAACCCTAACCCTAAACCCTAACCCTAACTCTAACCCTAAACTCTAACCCTAATCCTAACCCTAACCCTAAACCTTAACCATAACCCTAACCCTAAACCCTAAACCCTAACCCTAGCCCTTACCCTATCCCTAACCCTAACCTTAAACCCTAACCCTAACCCTAACCCAGCCCTAACCCTAACCCTAACCCTAGCCCTAACCCTAACCCTAAACTTTAACCCTAAAACAGCCCTAACCCTAACCATAACCCTAACCCTAAACCCTACCCCTAACACTCACCCTAGCCCTAACACTAACCCTAACACTAACCCAGCCCTAGTCCTAGCCCTAACCCTAACCCTAACCCTAAACCCTAACCCTTTCCCTAACCAAGCCCTAAGCCTAACCCTAACCCTAGCCCTAACCCTAATGCTAACCCTAGCCCTAACCCTAACAATAACACTAACCCTAACGATAACCCTAACCCTAACCCTAGCCCTAACCCTAACCCTAACCGTAAACTTTAACCCTAACCCTAACCCTAAACCCTAAACCCTAACCCTAGCCCTAACCCAAACCCTAACCTTAACACTAACCCTAACCGTAACCCTAACACTATACTTTAACCCTAACCCTAAACTATAACCCTAACCCTAACCCTAAACCCTAAACCCTAAACCCTAAACCCTAACCCTAACCTAACCCTAAACCTTAAACCTTACCCTAACCCTAACCCTAACCTTAACCCTAAACTTTAACCCTTGCCCTAACCCTAACCCTATCCCTAATTCTAACCCTAACCTTAGCCCTAGCCCTAACCCTAACCCTAACCGTAAACCCTAACCCTAAACCCTGACCCTAACCCTAACCCAGGTCTAACCCTAACCCTAACCCTAGCCCTAACCATAACCCTTACCCTAAACTTTAACCCTAACTTTAACCCTAACTCTAACCCTAAACTTTAACCCTAACTCTAACCCTAAACTTTAACCCTAACTCTAACCCTAAACCCTAACCCTATCCTAACCCTAAACTGTAACCTTATCCCTAAACTGTAACCCTATCCTTTACCCTATCCCTAACCCTACCCGTAACCCTAAACCCTAACTTCTAACCCTAACCCTAACCCTAAACTTTAAACCTAACCCTCACCCTAACCCTATACCCTTACCCTAAGCCTAACCCTAGCCCTAACCCTAGCCCTAGCCTTAACCCTAACCCTAAACCCTAACCCTAAACCCTAACCCTAAACCAGCCCTATCCCTGACACTAACCCTAACCCTAACCCTAGCCCTAACCCTAACCCTAAACTTTAACCCTAACCCTAACCCAGCCCTAATCCTAACCCTATAACTAACCATAACCCTAACCCTAAACCCTACCCCTAACACTAACCCTAGCCCTGACCCTAACCCTACCCCTAGCCCTAACCCAAATGCTAACCCTAGCCCTAACCCTAACCCTAACAATAACACTAACCCTAACCTTAACCCTAACCCAAGCCCTAACCCTAACCGTAAACTTTAACCCTAACCCTAAACCCTAAACCTAACTCTAACCCTAAACCTTAACCCTAACCCTAACCCTAAACTCTAAACCCTAAACCTAACCCTAACACTAACCCTTACCGTAACCCCATCCCTAAACTTTAACCCTAACCCTAAAACCCTAAACCTTAACCCTAAACCTAACCCTAAACACTAGCCCTAACCCTAACCCTAAACTCTAACCCTAACCCTAACACTAAACCCTAAACCCTAACCCTAAACCTAAACCCTAACCCTAACCTCAACCCTAGCCCTAACCCTAACCCTAAACTTTAACCTTAACCCTAACCCTAGCCCTAGCCCTAACCCTAACCCTAACCCTAAACTTTAACCCTAACCCTTACCCTAACCCTAATCCTATCCCTAACACTAACCCTAACCTTAGCAATAGCCCTAACCCTAACCCTAACCGTAAACCCTAACCCTAATCCCAAAAACCTAATCCAGCCCTAACCCCTAACACTAACTCTAACCCTAACCCTAGCCCTAACGCTAACCCTAACACTAGCCCTAACCCTAACACTAGCCCTAACCCAAATGCTAACCCTAACCCTAAACCCTAAACCCTAACCCTAACTCTAACCCTAAACTCTAACCCTAATCCTAACCCTAACCCTAAACCTTAACCATAACCCTAACCCTAAACCTTAAACCCTAACCCTAGCCCTAATCCTAACCCTTTCCCAAGCCCTAACCCTAACCTTAAACCCTAACCCTAACCCAGCCCTAACCCTAACACTAACCCTAGCCCTAACCCTAACCCTAACCCTAAACTTTAACCCTAACACAGCCCTAACCCTAACCATAACCCTAACCCTAAACCCTACCCCTAACACTCACCCTAGCCCTAACACTAACCCTAACTCTAACCCAGCCCTAGTCCTAGCCCTGACCCTAACCCTAAACCCTAACCCTTTCGCTAACCCAGCCATAAGCCTAACCCTAACCCTAGCCCTAACCCTAATGCTAACCCTAGCCCTAACCCTAACCCTAACAATAACACTAACCCTAACCCTAACCATAACCCTAACCCTAAACCTAGCCCTAACCCTAACCCTAACCGTAAACTTTAACCCTAACCCTAAGCCTAAACCCTAAACCCTAACCCTAACCCTAAACCCTAACCCTAACCCTAGCCCAAACCCAAACCCTAACCTTAACACTAACCCTAACTGTAACCCTAACCCTATACTTTAACCCTAACCCTAACCCTAAACTATAACCCTAACCCTAACCCTAAACCCTAACCCTAAACCTTAACCCTTACCCTAACCCTAACCCTAACCTTAACCCTAAACTTTAACCCTTACCCTAACCCTAACCCTATCCCTAACACTAACCCTAACCTTAGCCCTAGCCCTAACCCTAACCTTAACCGTAAACCCTAACCCTAATCCCTAACCCTAACCCAGCCCTAACCCTAAACCTAACCCTAGCCCTAACCCTAACACTAGCCCTAACCCAAATACTAACCCACACCCTAAACCCTAAACCCTAACCCTAACACTAACCCTAGCCCTAACCCAAACCCTAACACTAACACTAACTATAACCATACCCCTAAACCCTAAACCCTAAC
>JAUIMM010000384.1:22007500-22012500 GCA_031769625.1 Taudactylus pleione
CCGGAATCCTAACCCTAAACTTTAACCATAGCCCTCATCCTAACCCTGAACCCTAAACCCTAACCCTAACCCTAAACACTAACCCTAACCCTAAACCTTAAACCCGAACCCTAACCCTAACCCTAACCCTAACCAAAACCCTAACCGTAAACCCTAACCCTAACCCTAAACCCTAACCCTAACCCTAAACCCTAACCCTAACGCTAACCCTAGCCCTAACCCTAACACTAACCCTAACCCTAGCCCTAGCCCTAACCCTAACCCTAACCGTAAAACCTAACCCTAACCCTAACCCTAACACTAAACCAAACCCTAGCCATAACTCTAACCCTAACACTAACCCTAACCGGAATCCAAACCCTAAACTTTAACCATAGCCCTCATCCTAACCCTGAACCCTAAACCCTAACCCTAACCCTAAACACTAACCCTAACCGTAAACCCTAACCCTAACCCTAAACCCTAACCCTAACCCTAAACCCTAACCCTAACGCTAACCCTAGCCCTAACCCTAACACTAACCCTAACCCTAGCCCTAGCCCTAACCCTAACCCTAACCGTAAAACCTAACCCTAACCCTAACCCAGCCCTAACCTTAAACCTAACCCTAGCCCTAACCCTAATGCTAACACTAACCCTAACCCTAGCCCTAACCCTAACCCTAACCCTTACACTAACCCAAACCTTTACCCTAAACCCTAAACCCTAACCATAACACTAACACTAACACTAACACTAACCCAAACCCTAGCCCTAACCCTAACCCTTATCCTAACACTAACCCAAACCCTATCCCTAACCCTAACCCTAACCTTAAACCCTAACCCTAGCCCTAACCCTAAACTTTAACCCTAACCCTAGCCCTATCCCTAACCCTAACCCTATACTTAACATTAACCCTAACCCTAAACCCTAAACCCTAACCACAACCCTAACCCTAACACTAACACTAACCAAAATGCTAGCCCTAACCTTAACCCTAACCCTAACACTAACCCAAACCCTAGCCCTAACCCTAACCCTAACCCTAAACTTTAACCCTAACCCTAAACACTAACCCTAACCCCTAAACCCTAACCCTAACCATAACCCTAGCCCTAACTCAAACCCTTACCCTAACACTAACCCAAGCCCTAGCCCTAACCCTAACACTAACCGTAACCCTAACCCTAAACTTTAACCCTAACCCTAAACACTAAACCCTAACACTAACCCAAACCCTAGCCCTAACCCTAACACTAACCCTGACCGTAACCCTAACCCTAACCCCTAAACCCTAACCCTAACCCTAGCCCTAACCCAAACCCTTACCCTAACACTAACCCAAGCCCTAACACTAACCGTAACCCTAACCCTAAACTTTAAACCTAACCCTAACCCTAAACCCTAAACCCTAACCCTAAAGCCTAAACCCTAACCCTAACCCTAACCCTAAACACTAACCCTAACCCTAAACTCTAACCCTAACCCTAAACCCTACCCCTAACACTAACCCTAGCCCTGACCCTAACCCTACCCCTAGCCCTAATTCCAATGCTAACCCTAGCCCTAACTCTAACCCTAACAATAACACTAACCCTAACCTTAACCCTAACCCTAGCCCTAACCCTAACCCTAACCATAAACTTTAACCCTAACTCTAACCCTAAACCCTAACCCTAACTCTAACCCTAAACCCTAACCCTAACCCTAAATCTTAACCCTAACCCTAAACCCTAAATCTAACCCTAACACTAACCCTTACCGTAACCCCATCCCTAAACTTTAACCCTAACCCTCACCCTAAACCCTAAACCTAACCCTAAACCTTAATCCTTACCCTAACCCTAAACCCTAAACCCTAAACCTAACCCTTGCCCTAACCCTAACGCTAACCCTAACCAAAACCCTAACCCTAACCCTAAACCCTAACCCTAAACCTCACCCTAACCCTAAATCCTTACCCTAACCCTAACCCTAGCCCTAACCCTAACACTAACCCTAGCCCTAAACCCTAAACCCTAACCCTAACCTTAAACCCTAACCCTAACCAAGCCCTAACCCTTACACTAACCCTAACCCTAACCCTAGCCCTAACCCTAACCCTAAACTTTAACCCTAACCCAGCCCTAACCCTAACCATAACCTTAACCCTAAACACTACCCCTAACACTAACCCTACCCCTAACCCTAACACTAACCCAGCCCTCGTCCTAGCCCTGACCCTAACCCTAAACCCTAACCCTTTTCCTAAACCAGCCCTAAGCCTAACCCTAACCCTAGCCCTAACCCTAATGCTAAACCTAGCCCTAACCCTAACCCTAACAATAACACTAACCCTAACCCTAACCATAACCCTAACCCTAACCCTAGCCCTAACCCTAACCGTAAACTTTAACCCTAAGCCTAAGCCTAAACACTAAACCCTAACCCTAACCCCTAACCCTAAAACCTAACCCTAACCCTAAACCTTAACCCTTACCCTAACCCTAAACCTTAACCCTTACCCTAACCCTAACCCTAACCCTAGCCCTAACCCTAACACTAACCCTAACCCAAGCCCTAACCCTAACCATAAACCCTAACCCTTACCCTAACCCTAAACCCTAACCCTAACCCAGCCCTAACCCTAACACTAACCCTAACCCTAACCCGAGCCCTAACTCTAAACTTTAACCCTAACCCTAACCCACCCCTAACCCTAACCTTAACCCTAACCATAACCCTAACACTAAACCCTACCCCTAACACTAACCCTAGCCCTAACCCTAACCCTAACACTAACACTAACCCTAGCCCTGACCCTAACCCTAAACCCTAACCCTTTCCCTAACCCAGCCCTTACCTTAACCATAGCCCTAACCCTAATGCTAACCCTAGCCCTAACCCTAAACCCTAACCCTAACCCTAGCCCTAACCCTATTCCTAAACTTTAACTTTAACTTTAACTTTAACCGTAACCCTAGCCCTAACCCTAACCCTAACCCTAGCCCTAACCCTAATCCTAACCCTTAACTTTAACCTTAACCCTAACCCTAAATTTTAACCCTAACCCTAAACCCTTTCCCTAACGCTATCCCTAGCTCTAACCCTCACCCTAACAGTAAACCCTAACCCTAACCCTAAACCTAAGCTAAACCTAGCCCTCACCCTAACACTAACCATAACCCTAGCCCTAGCCCTAACCCTAACCGTAAACCATAACCATAACCCTAACCCTAAACCCTAACCCTAACCCAGCCCTAACCTTAAATCTAACCCTAGCCCTAACCCTAATGCTAACCCTAGCCCTAGCCCTAACCATAACCCTAACCGTAAACCCTAACCCTAACCCAGCCCTAACCTTAAACCTAACCCTAGCCCTAACCATAATGCTAACCCTAGCATTAAGCCTAGCCCTAAACCCTAACCCTAACCCTAACACTAACCCAAACCCTAGCCCTAACCCAAACACTAACCCAAACCCTAGCCCTAACCCTAACACTAACCCTAACCGTAACCCTAACCCTAAACTATAGCCCTAGCCCTAACCCTAACCCTAACCAAAACCCTAACCCTAACCCTAAACCCTAACCCTAACCCTAACACTAAACCCTAATCCTAACCCTAAACCTTAACCCTAAACCTTAACCGTAACCCTATCCCTAACCCTACCCAAAACCCTAACCCTAAGCCCTAACCCTAACCCTAGCCCTAACCCTAACCCTAAACTTTAACCCTAACCTTAACCATAACCCTAACCCTAAACTTTAACCCTAACCATAAACCCTAACCCTAACTGTAACCCTAACCCTAAACCCTAACCCTAACCCTCACCCTAACCCTAACCCAAAACTTTAACCCTAACACTAACCCAAACCTTAGCCCTAACCCTAACCCTAACACTAACCCTAACCTTAATCCTAACCCTAAACTTTAACCATAGCCCTAATCCTAACCCTAAACCCTAAACCCTAACCCTAAACACTAACCCTAACCCTAAACCTTAAACCCTAACCCTAGCCCTAACCCAAACCCTAACCCTAACCAAAACCCTAACCCTAAACCCTAACCCTAACCCTAAATCCTAACCCTAACCCTAGAACTAACCCTAGCCCTAACCCTAACCCTAAACCCTATACCTAAAGCTAACCCTAGCCCTAACCCTAACCCTAACACTAACCCTAACCCTAGCCCTAGCCCTAACCCTAACCGTAAAACCTAACCCTAACCCTAACCCAGCCCTAACCTTAAACCTAACCCTAGCCCTAACCCTAATGCTAACACTAACCCTAACCCTAGCCCTAACCCTAACCTTAACCCTAAACCCTAAACCCTAACCCTAACACTAACACTAACCCATACCCTAGCCCTAACCCTAACCCTAACATAACCCTAACCGTAACCCTAACCCTAAACTTTAACCCTAACCATAAACCCTAACCCCTAAAACCTAACCCTAGCCCTAACCCAAACCCTTACCCTAACACTAACCCAAACCTTATCCCTAACCCTAACCCTAACCTTAAACCCTAACCCTAGCCCTAACCCTAACCTTTAACCCTAACCCTAGCCCTAACCCTAACCTTTAACCCTAACCCTAAGCCTAGCCCTATCCCTAACCATAACCCTATACTTAACCTTAACCCTAACCCTAAACCCTAAACCCTAACCACAACCCTAACCCTAACACTAACCAAAATGCTAGCACTAACCCTTACCCTAACCCTAACACTAACCCAAACCCTAGCCCTAACCCTAACACTAACCCTAACCTTTACCCTAACCCTAAACTTTAAACCTAACCCTAAACACTAACCCTAACACTAACCCCTAAACCCTAACCCTAACCCTAGCCCTAACTCAAACCCTTACCCTAACACTAACCCAAGCCCTAGCCCTAACCCTAACACTAACCGTAACCCTAACCCTAAATTTTAACCCTAAACCTAAACCTTAACCCTAAACACTAACACTAACCCTATCCCTAACCCTAAACCATAAACCCTAACACTAACCTTAACCCTAGCCCTAACCCTAAA
>JAUIMM010000384.1:22015000-22035000 GCA_031769625.1 Taudactylus pleione
TAAACCCTAACCCTAACGCTAACCATAGCCCTAACCCTAACACTAACCCTAACCCTAACCGTAAACTCTAACACTAACCCTAACCCTAAACCCTATCCCTAACCTTAACCCTAACCTTAAACCCTAACCCTAGCCCTAACCTTAACCTTTAACCCTAACCCTAACCCTAGCCCTATCCCTAACCCTTATCACTAATCCTATCCCTAAACCTTAACCCTAACCCGATCCCTAACCCTAAACCCTAACACTAACCCAAACCCTAGCCCTAACTCTAACCATAACCCTAAACCTTAACCCTAACCCTAACCCTAACACTAAATTCTAACCCTAACCCTAACACTAACCCTAACCCTAACCCTAACCGTAAACTTTAACCCAAACCCTAACCCTAAACCCTATCCCTAACCCTAACCCTAACTTTAAACCCTAACCCTAGCCCTAACCCTAAACTTTAACCCTAACTCTAACCCTAAACTTTAACCCTAACTCTGACCCTAAACCCTAATCCTATCCCTAACCCTACCCCTAACCCTAAACCCTAACCCTAACCCCAGCTCTAACCCAAACCCAAACCCTAAACTTTAAACCTAACCCTCACCCTAACCCTAAACCCTTACCCTAAGCCTAACCCTAGCCCTAACCCTAACCCTAACCCTAAACCCTAACCCTAAACCCTAACCCTAAACCAGCCCTATCCCTGACACTAACCCTAACCCTAACCCTAGCCCTAATCCTAACCCTAAACTTTAACCCTAACCCTAACCCTAACCCAGCCCTAACCCTATAACTAACCATAACCCTAACCCTAAACCCTACCCCTAACACTAACCCTAGCCCTGTCCCTAACCCTACCCCTAGCCCTAACCCCAATGCTAACCCTAGCCCTAACCCTAACCCTAACAATAACACTAACCCTAACCTTAACCCTAACCCTAGCCCTAACCCTAACCCTAACGGTAAACTTTAACCCTAACCCGAACCCTAAACCCTAACCCTAACCCTAAACCTTAACCCTAACCCTAAACCCTAAACCCTAAACCTAACCCTAACACTAACCCTTACCGTAACCCCATCCCTAATCTTTAACCCTAACCCTAACCCTAAACCCTAAACCCTAACCCTAAACCTAACCCTAAACACTAGCCCTAACCCTTACCCTAAACTCTAACCCTAACCCTAAACCCTAAACCTAACCCTAAACCTTAACCCTAACCCTTACCCTAACCCTAGACCCTAAACCCTAACCATAACCCTAGCCCTAACCCTAACGCTAACCCTAACCCTAAACCCTAACCCTAAACCCTAACCCTAAACCTAAACCCTAACCCTAACCCTAACCGCAACCATAGCCCTAACCCTAACCCTAAACTTTAACCTTAACCCTAACCCTAGCCCGAGCCATAACCCTAACCCTAAACTTTAACCGGAACCCTAACCAAAACCCTAACCCTAACCCTAAACCCTAACCCTAACCTTAAACCCTAACCCTAACCCAAACCCTAACCCTAACCTTAAACCCTAACCCTAACCCTATCCCTAACCCTAACCCTAAACCCTAAACCCTAACCCTAACCCAAACCCTAAACACTAACCCTAACCCTAAACTCTAACCCTAACTCTAAACCCTAATCCCTAACCCTAACCCTAACCCTAAACCTTAACCCCATCCCTAACCCTAAACCCTAAACCCTAACCCTAGCCCTAACCCTAAACCAAACCAAAACCCTAACCCTAACCCTAAACCCTAACCCTAAACCCTAACCCTAACCCTAGCCCTAACCCTAACCCTAACCCTAAACTTTAACCTTAACCCTAAACCCTTACCCTAACGCTAACGCTAGCCCTAACCCTAACCGTAAACCCTAACCCTAACCCTAACACTAAACCCTAACCCTAACGCTAACCATAGCCCTAACCCTAACACTAACCCTAACCCTAACCGTAAACTCTAACACTAACCCTAACCCTAAACCCTATCCCTAACCTTAACCCTAACCTTAAACCCTAACCCTAGCCCTAACCTTAACCTTTAACCCTAACCCTAACCCTAGCCCTATCCCTAACCCTTATCACTAATCCTATCCCTAAACCTTAACCCTAACCCGATCCCTAACACTAAACCCTATCACTAACCCAAACCCTAGCCCTAACTCTAACCCTAACCCTAAACCTTAACCCTAACCCTAACCCTAACACTAAATTCTAACCCTAACACTAACCCTAACCCTAACCGTAAACTTTAACCCAAACCCTAACCCTAAACCCTATCCCTAACCCTAACCCTAACTTTAAACCCTAACCCTAGCCCTAACCCTAACCTTTAACCCTAACCCTAACCCTAGCCCTATCCCTAACCCTTATCACTAATCCTATCCCTAAACCTTAACCCTAACCCTAATCCCTAACCCTAAACCCTAAACCCTAACACTAACCCAAACCATAGCCCTAACCCTAACACTAACCCTAACTGTAACCCTAACCCTAAACCCTAACCCTAACCCCTAAACCCTAACCCTAACCCTAACCCTAGCCCTAGCCCTAACATAAACCCTTACCCTAACACTAACCATAACCCTATCCCTAAACTTTAACCCTAACCCTAAAACCCTAAACCCTAACCCTAAACCCTAACCCTAACCCTAAACCTTAACCCTAACCCTAAACCCTAAACCTAACCCTAACACTAACCCTTACCATAACCCCATCCCTAAACTTTAACCCTAACCCTAACGGTAAACTTTAACCCTAACCCGAACCCTAAACCCTAACCCTAACCCTAAACCTTAACCCTAACCCTAAACCCTAAACCCTAAACCTAACCCTAACACTAACCCTTACCGTAACCCCATCCCTAAACTTTAACCCTAACCCTAACCCTAAACCCTAAACCCTAACCCTAAACCTAACCCTAAACACTAGCCCTAACCCTTACCCTAAACTCTAACCCTAACCCTAAACCCTAAACCTAACCCTAAACCTTAACCCTAACCCTTACCCTAACCCTAGACCCTAAACCCTAACCATAACCCTAGCCCTAACCCTAACGCTAACCCTAACCCTAAACCCTAACCCTAAACCCTAACCCTAAACCTAAACCCTAACCCTAACCCTAACCGCAACCATAGCCCTAACCCTAACCCTAAACTTTAACCTTAACCCTAACCCTAGCCCGAGCCATAACCCTAACCCTAAACTTTAACCGGAACCCTAACCAAAACCCTAACCCTAACCCTAAACCCTAACCCTAACCTTAAACCCTAACCCTAACCCAAACCCTAACCCTAACCTTAAACCCTAACCCTAACCCTATCCCTAACCCTAACCCTAAACCCTAAACCCTAACCCTAACCCAAACCCTAAACACTAACCCTAACCCTAAACTCTAACCCTAACTCTAAACCCTAATCCCTAACCCTAACCCTAACCCTAAACCTTAACCCCATCCCTAACCCTAAACCCTAAACCCTAACCCTAGCCCTAACCCTAAACCAAACCAAAACCCTAACCCTAACCCTAAACCCTAACCCTAAACCCTAACCCTAACCCTAGCCCTAACCCTAACCCTAACCCTAAACTTTAACCTTAACCCTAAACCCTTACCCTAACGCTAACGCTAGCCCTAACCCTAACCGTAAACCCTAACCCTAACCCTAACACTAAACCCTAACCCTAACGCTAACCATAGCCCTAACCCTAACACTAACCCTAACCCTAACCGTAAACTCTAACACTAACCCTAACCCTAAACCCTATCCCTAACCTTAACCCTAACCTTAAACCCTAACCCTAGCCCTAACCTTAACCTTTAACCCTAACCCTAACCCTAGCCCTATCCCTAGCCCTTATCACTAATCCTATCCCTAAACCTTAACCCTAACCCGATCCCTAACACTAAACCCTATCACTAACCCAAACCCTAGCCCTAACTCTAACCCTAACCCTAAACCTTAACCCTAACCCTAACCCTAACACTAAATTCTAACCCTAACACTAACCCTAACCCTAACCCTAACCGTAAACTTTAACCCAAACCCTAACCCTAAACCCTATCCCTAACCCTAACCCTAACTTTAAACCCTAACCCTAGCCCTAACCCTAACCTTTAACCCTAACCCTAACCCTAGCCCTATCCCTAACCCTTATCACTAATCCTATCCCTAAACCTTAACCCTAACCCTAATCCCTAACCCTAAACCCTAAACCCTAACACTAACCCAAACCATAGCCCTAACCCTAACACTAACCCTAACTGTAACCCTAACCCTAAACCCTAACCCTAACCCCTAAACCCTAACCCTAACCCTAGCCCTAGCCCTAACATAAACCCTTACCCTAACACTAACCATAACCCTATCCCTAAACTTTAACCCTAACCCTAAAACCCTAAACCCTAACCCTAAACCCTAAACCCTAACCCTAACCCAAATCCTAAACACTAACCCTAACCCTAACCCTAAACTCTAACCCTAAACCCTAAACCCTAAACTCTAACCCTAAACCTTAACTCTAACCCTATCCCTAACCCTAAACCCTAAACCCTAACCCTAACCAAAACCCTAACACTAACCCTAAACACTAACCCTAACCCTAACCCTAAACTTAAACCTTAAACCTAACCCTAACCCTAGCCCTAACCCTTACCCTAACCCTAAACTTTAACGTTAACTCTAACCCTAACCCTAGCCCTAACCCTAAATTTTAACCCTAACGCTAACCCTAGACCTAACCCTAACCCTAACACTAACCCTAACCCTAGCCCTAGCCCTAACCCTAACCCTAACCCTAAACCCTGACCCTAACCCTAACCCAGCCCTAACCCTAACCCTAGCCCTAACCATAACCCTTACCCTAAACTTTAACCCTAACTCTAACCCTAAACTTTAACCCTAACTCTGACCCTAAACCCTAATCCTATCCCTAACCCTACCCCTAACCCTAAACCCTAACCCTAACCCCAGCTCTAACCCAAACCCAAACCCTAAACTTTAAACCTAACCCTCACCCTAACCCTAAACCCTTACCCTAAGCCTAACCCTAGCCCTAACCCTAACCCTAACCCTAACCCTAACCCTAAACCCTAACCCTAAACCCTAACCCTAAACCAGCCCTATCCCTGACACTAACCCTAACCCTAACCCTAGCCCTAATCCTAACCCTAAACTTTAACCCTAACCCTAACCCTAACCCAGCCCTAACGCTATAACTAACCATAACCCTAACCCTAAACCCTACCCCTAACACTAACCCTAGCCCTGTCCCTAACCCTACCCCTAGCCCTAACCCCAATGCTAACCCTAGCCCTAACCCTAACCCTAACAATAACACTAACCCTAACCTTAACCCTAACCCTAGCCCTAACCCTAACCCTAACGGTAAACTTTAACCCTAACCCGAACCCTAAACCCTAACCCTAACCCTAAACCTTAACCCTAACCCTAACCCTAAACCCTAAACCCTAAACCTAACCCTAACACTAACCCTTACCGTAACCCCATCCCTAAACTTTAACCCTAACCCTAACCCTAAACCCTAAACCCTAACCCTAACCCTAAACCCTAAACCTAACCCTAAACCTTAACCCTAACCATTACCCTAACCCTAGACCCTAAACCCTAACCCTAACCCTAGCCCTAACCCTAACGCTAACCCTAACCCTAAACCCTAACCCTAAACCCTAACCCTAAACCTAAACCCTAACCCTAACCCTAACCGCAACCATAGCCCTAACCCTAACCCTAAACTTTAACCTTAACCCTAACCCTAGCCCGAGCCATAACCCTAACCCTAAACTTTAACCCTAACTTTAAACCCTTACCCTAACCCTAATCCTATCCATAACACGAACCCTAACCTTAGCAATAGCCCTAACCCTAACCCTAACCGTAAACCCTAACCCTAATCCCTAACCCTAACCCAGCCCTAACCCTAACACTAACTCTAACCCTAACCCTAGCCCTAATGCTAACCCTAACACTAGCCCTAACCCTAACACTAGCCTTAACACAAATGCTAACCCTAACCCTAAACCCTAAACCCTAACCCTAACTCTAACCATAAACTCTAACCCTAATCCTAACCCTAACCCTAAACCTTAACCATAACCCTAACCCTAAACCCTAAACCCTAACCCTAGCCCTTACCCTAGCCCTAACCCTAACCTTAAACCCTAACCCTAACCCTAACCCAGCCCTAACCCTAACCCTAAACCCTAACCCTAACCTTAAACCCTAACCCTAACCCTAGCCCTAACCCTAACCTTAACCCTAAACTTTAACATTAACCCTATCCCTAACCCTAACCCTAAACCCTAAACCCTAACCCTAACCCTAATCCTAAACACTAACCCTAACCCTAAACTCTAACCCTAACTCTAAACCCTAATCCCTAACCCTAACCCTAAACCTTAACCCTATCCCTAACCCTAAACCCTAAACCCTAACCCTAGCCCTAACCCTAAACCTAACCAAAACCCTAACCCTAACCCTAAACCCTAACCCTAAACCCTAACCCTAACCCTAGCCCTAACCCTAACCCTAAACTTTAACCTTAACCCTAAACCCTTACCCTAACGCTAACGCTAGCCCTAACCCTAACAGTAAACCCTAACCCTAACCCAAACACTAAACCCTAACCCTAACGCTAACCATAGCCCTAACCCTAACACTAACCCTAACCCTAACCGTAAACTCTAACCCTAACCCTAACCCTAAACCCTATCCCTAACCTTAACCCTAACCTTAAACCCTAACCCTAGCCCTAATCTTAAACTTTAACCCTAACCCTAGCCCTATCCCTATCCATTATCACTAATCCTATCCCTAAACCTTAACCCTAACCCGATCCCTAACCCTAAACCCTAAACCCTAACACTAACCCTAACCCTAGCCCTAACCCTAACACTAACCCAAATCCTAGCCCTAACTCTAACCCTAACCCTAAACCTTAACCCTAACACTAAACCCTAACCCTAACCCTAACACTAACCCTAACCCTATCCCTAACCGTAAACTTTAACCCAAACCCTAACCCTAAACCCTACCCCCTAACCCTAACACTAACTTTAAACCCTAACCCAAGCCCTAACCCTAACCTTTAACCCTAACCCTAACCCTATCCCTATCCCTAACCCTTATCACTAATCCTATCCCTAAACCTTAACCCTAACCCTATCCCTAAAACTAAACCCTAACACTAACCCAAACCATAGCCCTAACCCTAACACTAACCCTAACTGTAACCCTAACCCTAAACCCTAACCCTAACCCCTAAACCCTAACCCTAACCCTAACCCTAGCCCTAGCCCTAAAATAAACCCTTACCATAACACTAACCCAAGCCCTAGCCCTAACCCTAACACAAACCAGAACCCTATCCCTAAACTTTAACCCTAACCCTAAAACCCTAAACCCTAACCCTAAACCCTAAACCCTAACCCTAACCCAAACCCTAAACACTAACCCTAACCCTAACCCTAAACTCTAACCCTAAACCCTAAACCCTAACCCTAACCGTAAACCTTAACCCTAACCCTATCCCTAACCCTAAACCCTAAACCCTAACCCTAACCAAAACCCTAACACTAACCCTAAACCCTAACCCTAACCCTAACCCTAAACTTAAACCTTAAACCTAACCCTAGCCCTAACCCTTACACTAACCCTAAACTTTAACGTTATCTCTAACCCTAACCCTAGCCCTAACCCTAAATTTTAACCCTAACCCTAACGCTAACCCTAGACCTAACCCTAACCCTAACACTAACCCTAACCCTAGCCCTAGCCCTAACCCTAACCCTAACCCTAAACCCTGACCCTAACCCTAACCCAGCCCTAACCCTAACCCTAACCCTAGCCCTAACCATAACCCTTACCCTAAACTTTAACCCTAACTCTAACCCTAAACTTTAACCCTAACTCTAACCCTAAACCCTAACCCTATCCTAATCCTAAACTGTAACCCTATCCCTAACCCTACCCCTAACCCTAAACCCTAACCCTAACCCCAGCTCTAACCCAAACCCAAACCCTAAACTTTAAACCTAACCCTCACCCTAACCCTAAACCCTTACCCTAAGCCTAACCCTAGCCCTAACCCTAACCCTAACCCTAGCCCTAACCCTAACCCTAACCCTAAACCCTAACCCTAAACCCTAACCCTAAACCAGCCCTATCCCTGACACTAACCCTAACCCTAACCCAGCCCTAACCCTAACCCTATAACTAACCATAACCCTAACCCTAAACCCTACCCCTAACACTAACCCTAGCCCTGACCCTAACCCTACCCCTAGCCCTAACCCTAATGCTAACCCTAGCCCTAACCCTAACCCTAACAATAACACTAACCCTAACCTTAACCCTAACCCTAGCTCTAACCCTAACCCTAACGGTAAACTTTAACCCTAAACCTAACCCTAAACCCTAACCCTAACCCTAAACCTTAACCCTAACCCTAACCCTAAACCCTAAACCCTAAACCTAACCCTAACACTAACCCTTACCGTAACCCCATCCCTAAACTTTAACCCTAACCCTAACCCTAAACCCTAAACCCTAACCCTAAACCTAACCCTAAACACTAGCCCAAACCCTAACCCTAAACTCTAACCCTAACCCTAAACCCTAAACCTAACCCTAAACCTTAACCCTAACCCTTACCCTAACCCTAGACCCTAAACCCTAACCCTAACCCTAGCCCTAACCCTAACGCTAACCCTAACCCTAAACCCTAACCCTAAACCCTAACCCTAAACCTAAACCCTAACCCTAACCCTAACCTCAACCCTAGCCCTAACCCTAACCCTAAACTTTAACCTTAACCCTAACCCTAGCCCGAGCCATAACCCTAACCCTAAAATTAACCATAACTCTAAACCCTTACCCTAACCCTAATCCTATCCATAACACGAACCCTAACCTTAGCAATAGCCCTAACCCTAACCCTAACCGTAAACCCTAACCCTAATCCCTAACCCTAACCCAGCCCTAACCCTAACACTAACTCTAACCCTAACCCTAGCCCTAACGCTAACCCTAACACTAGCCCTAACCCTAACACTAGCCTTAACCCAAATGCTAACCCTAACCCTAAACCCTAAACCCTAACCCTAACTCTAACCCTAAACTCTAACCCTAATCCTAACCCTAACCCTAAACCTTAACCATAACCCTAACCCTAAACCCTAAACCCTAACCCTAGCCCTTACCCTAGCCCTAACCCTAACCTTAAACCCTAACCCTAACCCTAACCCAGCCCTAACCCTAACCCTAACCCTAGCCCTAACCCTAACCCTAAACTTTAACCCTAAAACAGCCCTAACCCTAACCATAACCCTAACCCTAAACCCTACCCCTAACACTCACCCTAGCCCTAACACTAACCCTAACACTAACCCAGCCCTAGTCCTAGCCCTAACCCTAACCCTAAACCCTAACCCTTTCCCTAACCAAGCCCTAAGCCTAACCCTAACCCTAGCCCTAACCCTAATGCTAACCCTAGCCCTAACCCTAACAATAACACTAACCCTAACGATAACCCTAACCCTAACCCTAGCCCTAACCCTAACCCTAACCGTAAACTTTAACCCTAACCCTAACCCTAAACCCTAAACCCTAACCCTAGCCCTAACCCAAACCCTAACCTTAACACTAACCCTAACCGTAACCCTAACCCTATACTTTAACCCTAACCCTAAACTATAACCCTAACCCTAACCCTAAACCCTAAACCCTAAACCCTAACCCTAACCCTAAACCTTAACCCTTACCCTAACCCTAACCCTAACCTTAACCCTAAACTTTAACCCTTGCCCTAACCCTAACCCTATCCCTAATTCTAACCCTAACCTTAGCCCTAGCCCTAACCCTAACCCTAACCGTAAACCCTAACCCTAAACCCTGACCCTAACCCTAACCCAGGTCTAACCCTAACCCTAACCCTAGCCCTAACCATAACCCTTACCCTAAACTTTAACCCTAACTTTAACCCTAACTCTAACCCTAAACTTTAACCCTGACACTAACCCTAACCCTAACCCTAGCCCTAACCCTAACCCTAAACTTTAACCCTAACCCTAACCCAGCCCTAACCCTAACCCTATAACTAACCATAACCCTAACCCTAAACCCTACCCCTAACACTAACCCTAGCCCTGACCCTAACCCTACCCCTAGCCCTAACCCCAATGCTAACCCTAGCCCTAACCCTAACCCTAACAATAACACTAACCCTAACCTTAACCCTAACCCAAGCCCTAACCCTAACCGTAAACTTTAACCCTAACCCTAAACCCTAAACCTAACTCTAACCCTAAACCTTAACCCTAACCCTAACCCTAAACTCTAAACCCTAAACCTAACCCTAACACTAACCCTTACCGTAACCCCATCCCTAAACTTTAACCCTAACCCTAAAACCCTAAACCTTAACCCTAAACCTAACCCTAAACACTAGCCCTAACCCTAACCCTAAACTCTAACCCTAACCCTAAACCCTAAACCTAACCCTAAACCTTAACCCTAACGCTTACCCTAACCCTAGACCCTAAACCATAACCCTAGCCAAAACCCTATCGCTAACCCTAACCCTAAACCCTAACCCTAAACCCTAAACCCTAAACCCTAACCCTAAACCTAAACCCTAACCCTAACCTCAACCCTAGCCCTAACCCTAACCCTAAACTTTAACCTTAACCCTAACCCTAGCCCTAGCCCTAACCCTAACCCTAAACTTTAACCCTAACCCTAACCCTTACCCTAACCCTAATCCTATCCCTAGCACTAACCCTAACCTTAGCAATAGCCCTAACCCTAACCCTAACCGTAAACCCTAACCCTAATCCCAAAAACCTAATCCAGCCCTAACCCCTAACACTAACTCTAACCCTAACCCTAGCCCTAACGCTAACCCTAACACTAGCCCTAACCCTAACACTAGCCCTAACCCAAATGCTAACCCTAACCCTAAACCCTAAACCCTAACCCTAACTCTAACCCTAAACTCTAACCCTAATCCTAACCCTAACCCTAAACCTTAACCATAACCCTAACCCTAAACCTTAAACCCTAACCCTAGCCCTAACCCTAACCCTTACCCAAGCCCTAACCCTAACCTTAAACCCTAACTCTAACCCAGCCCTAACCCTAACACTAACCCTAGCCCTAACCCTAACTCTAACCCTAAACTTTAACCCTAACACAGCCCTAACCCTAACCATAACCCTAACCCTAAACCCTACCCCTAACACTCACCCTAGCCCTAACACTAACCCTAACACTAACCCAGCCCTAGTCCTAGCCCTGACCCTAACCCAAACCCTAAACACTAACCCTAACCCTAACCCTAAACTCTAACCCTAAACCCTAAACCCTAACCCTAACCGTAAACCTTAACCCTAACCCTATCCCTAACCCTAAACCCTAAACCCTAACCCTAACCAAAACCCTAACACTAACCCTAAAGCCTAACCCTAACCCTAACCCTAATCTTAAACCTTAAACCTAACCCTAGCCCTAACCCTTACCCTAACCCTAAACTTTAACGTTAACTCTAACCCCAACCCTAGCCCTAACCCTAAATTTTAACCCTAACCCTAACGCTAACCCTAGACCTAACCCTAACACTAACCCTAACCCTAGCCCTAACCCTAACCCTAACCCTAAACCCTGACCCTAACCCTAACCCAGCCCTAACCCTAACCCTAACCCTAGCCCTAACCATAACCCTTACCCTAAACTTTAACCCTAGCTCTAACCCTAAACTTTAAACCTAACTCTAACCCTAAACCCTAACCCTATCCTAACCCTAAACTGTAACCCTATCCCTAACCCTACCCCTAACCCTAAACCCTAACCCTAACCCCAGCTCTAACCCAAACCCAAACCCTAAACTTTAAACCTAACCCTCACCCTAACCCTAAACCCTTACCCTAAGCCTAACCCTAGCCCTAACCCTAACCCTAACCCTAACCCTAGCCCTAACCCTAACCCTAACCCTAAACCCTAACCCTAAACCCTAACCCTAAACCAGCCCTATCCCTGACACTAACCCTAACCCTAACCCAGCCCTAACCCTAACCTTATAACTAACCATAACCCTAACCCTAAACCCTACCCCTAACACTAACCCTAGCCCTGACCCTAACCCTACCCCTAGCCCTAACCCCAATGCTAACCCTAGCCCTAACCCTAACCCTAACAATAACACTAACCCTAACCTTAACCCTAACGCTAGCCCTAACCCTAACCCTAACGGTAAACTTTAACCCTAACCCTAACCCTAAACCCTAACCCTAACCCTAAACCTTAACCCGAACCCTAACCATAAACCCTAAACCTAACCCTAACACTAACCCTTACCGTAACCCCATCCCTAAACTTTAACCCTAACCCTAACCCTAAACCCTAACCCTAAATCTAACCCTAAACACTAGCCCTAACCCTAACCCTAAACTCTAACCCTAACCCTAAACCCTAAACCTAACCCTAAACCTTAACCCTAACCCTTACCCTAACCCTAGACCCTAAACCCTAACCCTAGCCCTAACCCTAACGCTAACCCTAACCCTAAACCCTAACCCTAAACCCTAACCCTAAACCTAAACCCTAACCCTAACCCTAACCTCAACCCTAGCCCTAACCCTAACCCTAAACTTTAACCTTAACCCTAACCCTAGCCCGAGCCATAACCCTAACCCTAAACTTTAACCCTAACTCTAAACCCTTACCCTAACCCTAATCCTATCCATAACACGAACCCTAACCTTAGCAATAGCCCTAACCCTAACCCTAACCGTAAACCCTAACCCTAATCCCTAACCCTAACCCAGCCCTAACCCTAACACTAACTCTAACCCTAACCCTAGCCCTAACGCTAACCCTAACACTAGCCCTAACCCTAACACTAGCCTTAACCCAAATGCTAACCCTAACCCTAAACCCTAAACCCTAACCCTAACTCTAACCCTAAACTCTAACCCTAATCCTAACCCTAACCCTAAACCTTAACCATAACCCTAACCCTAAACCCTAAACCCTAACCCTAGCCCTTACCCTAGCCCTAACCCTAACCTTAAACCCTAACCCTAACCCAGCCCTAACCCTAACCCTAACCCTAGCCCTAACCCTAACCCTAACCCTAAACTTTAACCCTAAAACAGCCCTAACCCTAACCCTAACCCTAAACCCTACCCCTAACACTCACCCTAGCCCTAACACTAACCCTAACACTAACCCAGCCCTAGTCCTAGCCCTAACCCTAACCCTAACCCTAAACCCTAACCCTTTCCCTAACCAAGCCCTAAGCCTAACCCTAACCCTAGCCCTAACCCTAATGCTAACCCTAGCCCTAACCCTAACAATAACACTAACCCTAACGATAACCCTAACCCTAACCCTAGCCCTAACCCTAACCCTAACCGTAAACTTTAACCCTAACCCTAACCCTAAACCCTAAACCCTAACCCTAGCCCTAACCCAAACCCTAACCTTAACACTAACCCTAACCGTAACCCTAACCCTATACTTTAACCCTAACCCTAAACTATAACCCTAACCCTAACCCTAAACCCTAAACCCTAAACGCTAAACCCTAACCCTAACCCTAAACCTTAACCCTTACCCTAACCCTAACCCTAACCTTAACCCTAAACTTTAACCCTTGCCCTAACCCTAACCCTATCCCTAATTCTAACCCTAACCTTAGCCCTAGCCCTAACCCTAACCCTAACCGTAAACCCTAACCCTAAACCCTGACCCTAACCCTAACCCAGGTCTAACCCTAACCCTAGCCCTAACCATAACCCTTACCCTAAACTTTAACCCTAACTTTAACCCTAACTCTAACCCTAAACTTTAACCCTAACTCTAACCCTAAACCCTAACCCTATCCTAACCCTAAACTGTAACCCTATCCCTAAACTGTAACCCTATCCTTTACCCTATCCCTAACCCTACCCCTAACCCTAAACCCTAACTTCTAACCCTAACCCTAACCCTAAACTTTAAACCTAACCCTCACCCTAACCCTATACCCTTACCCTAAGCCTAACCCTAGCCTTAACCCTAACCCTAGCCCTAACCCTAAGCCTAACCCTAGCCCTAACCCTAGCCCTAACCCTAAACCCTAACCCTAAACCCTAACCCTAAACCAGCCCTATCCCTGACACTAACCCTAACCCTAACCCTAGCCCTAACCCTAACCCTAAACTTTAACCCTAACCCTAACCCAGCCCTAACCCTAACCCTATAACTAACCATAACCCTAACCCTAAACCCTACCCCTAACACTAACCCTAGCCCTGACCCTAACCCTACCCCTAGCCCTAACCCCAATGCTAACCCTAGCCCTAACCCTAACCCTAACAATAACACTAACCCTAACCTTAACCCTAACCCAAGCCCTAACCCTAACCGTAAACTTTAACCCTAACCCTAAACCCTAGACCTAACTCTAACCCTAAACCTTAACCCTAACCCTAACCCTAAACTCTAAACCCTAAACCTAACCCTAACACTAACCCTTACCGTAACCCCATCCCTAAACTTTAACCCTAACCCTAAAACCCTGAACCTTAACCCTAAACCTAACCCTAAACACTAGCCCTAACCCTAACCCTAAACTCTAACCCTAACCCTAAACCCTAAACCTAACCCTAAACCTTAACCCTAACGCTTACCCTAACCCTAGAACCTAAACCCTAACCCTAGCCCTAACCCTAACGCTAACCCTAACCCTAAACCCTAACCCTAAACCCTAAACCCTAACCCTAAACCTAAACCCTAACCCTAACCTCAACCCTAGCCCTAACCCTAACCCTAAACTCTAACCCTAACCCTAAACCCTAAACCTAACCCTAAACCTTAACCCTAACGCTTACCCTAACCCTAGAACCTAAACCCTAACCCTAGCCCTAACCCTAACGCTAACCCTAACCCAAAACCCTAACCCTAAACCCTAAACCCTAACTCTAAACCTAAACCCTAACCCTAACCTCAACCCTAGCCCTAACCCTAACCCTAAACTTTAACCTTAACCCTAACCCTAGCCCTAGCCCTAGCCCTAACCCTAACCCTAAACTTTAACCCTAACCCTAACCCTTACCCTAACCCAAATCCTATCCCTAACACTAACCCTAACTTTAGCAATAGCCCTAACCCTAACCCTAACCGTAAACCCTAACCCTAATCCCAAAAACCTAATCCAGCCCTAACCCCTAACACTAACTCTAACCCTAACCCTAGCCCTAACGCTAACCCTAACACTAGCCCTAACCCTAACACTAGCCCTAACCCAAATGCTAACCCTAACCCTAAACCCTAAACCCTAACCCTAACTCTAACCCTAAACTCTAACCCTAATCCTAACCCTAACACTAAACCTTAACCATAACCCTAACCCTAAACCTTAAACCCTAACCCGAGCCCTAACCCTAACCCTTACCCAAGCCCTAACCCTAACCTTAAACCCTAACCCAGCCCTAACCCTAACACTAACCCTAGCCCTAACCCTAACCCTAACCCTAAACTTTAACCGTAACACAGCCCTAACCCTAACCATAACCCTAACCCTAACCATAACCCTAACCCTAAACCCTACCCATAACACTCACCCTAGCCCTAACACTAACCCTAACCCTAACCATAACCCTAACCCTAAACCCTACCCATAACACTCACCCTAGCCCTAACACTAACCCTAACACTAACCCAGCCCTAGTCCTAGCCCTGACCCTAACCCTAACCCTAAACCCTAACCCTTTCCCTAAACCAGCCATAAGCCTAACCCTAACCCTAGCCCTAACCCTAATGCTAACCCTAGCCCTAACCCTAGCCCTAACAATAACACTAACCCTAACCCTAACCATAACCCTAACCCTAACCCTAGCCCTAACCCTAACCGTAAACTTTAACCCTAACCCTAACCCTAAACCCTAACCCTAACCCTAGCCCAAACCCAAACCCTAACCTTAACACTAACCCTAACTGTAACCCTAACCCTATACTTTAACCCTAACCCTAACCCTAAACTATAAACCTAACCCTAAATCTAAACCCTAAACCCTAACCCTAACCCTAAACCTTAACCCTTACCCTAACCCTAACCCTAACCTTAACCCTAAACTTTAACCCTTACCCTAACCCTATCCCTAACACTAACCCTAACCTTAGCCCTAGCCCTAACCCTAACCGTAAACCCTAACCCTAATCCCTAACCCTAACCCAGCCCTAACCCTAAACCTAACCCTAGCCCTAACCCTAACACTAGCCCTAACCCAAATACTAACCCACACCCTAAACCCTAAACCCTAACCCTAACACTAACCCTAGCCCTAACCCAAACCCTAACACTAACACTAACTATAACCATAACCCTAAACCCTAAACCCTAACCCTAACCCTAACCTCTAACCCTAAACCCTAAACCCTAACCCTAACCCTAAACCTAAACCTTAACCCTAACCCTAACCCTATTCCCTAACCCTAGCCCTAACCCTAACCCTAGCCCTAACCCTAACCCTAAACCCTAACCCTAACCCTAGCCCTGACCCTAACCCTAACCCTAAACTTTAACCCTAACCATAACCCTAACCCTAAACTTTAACCCTAACCCTAACTGTAACCCTAGCCCTCACCCTAACCCTAAAGCCTAACCCTAACGCTAACCCTAGCCCTAACCCTAACACTAACCCTAACCCTAGCCCTAACCCTAACCCTAACCCTAAACTTTAACCCTAACCCTAACCCAGCCCTAACCCTAACCCTATAACTAACCATAACCCTAACGCTAAACCCTAACACTAACACTAACCCTAGCCCTGACCCTAACCCTACCCCTAGCCCTAACCCCAATGCTAACCCTAGCCCTAACCCTAACTCTAACAATAACACTAACCCTAACCTTAACCCTAACCCAAGCCCTAACCCTAACCCTAAACCCTAAACCTAACTCTAACCCTAAACCTTAACCCTAACCCTAACCCTAAACTCTAAACCCTAAACCTAACCCTAACACTAACCCTTACCGTAACCCCATCCCTAAACTTTAACCCTAACCCTAACCCTAAACCTAACCCTAAACACTAGCCCTAACCCTAACCCTAAACTCTAACCCTAACCCTAAACCCTAAACCTAACCCTAAACCTTAACCCTAACGCTTACCCTAACCCTAGACCCTAAACCCTAACCCTAGCCCTAACCCTAACGCTAACCCTAACCCTAAACCCTAACCCTAAACCCTAAACCCTAACCCTAAACCTAAACCCTAACCCTAACCTCAACCCTAGCCCTAACCCTAACCCTAAACTTTAACCTTAACCCTAACCCTAGCCCTAGCCCTAGCCCTAGCCCTAACCCTAACCCTAAACTTTAACCCTAACCCTAACCCTTACCCTAACCCTAATCCTATCCCTAACACTAACCCTAACCTTAGCAATAGCCCTAACCCTAACCCTAACCGTAAACCCTAACCCTAATCCCAAAAACCTAATCCAGCCCTAACCCCTAACACTAACTCTAACCCTAACCCTAGCCCTAACGCTAACCCTAACACTAGCCCTAACCCTAACACTAGCCCTAACCCAAATGCTAACCCAAACCCTAAACCCTAAACCCTAACCCTAACTCTAACCCTAAACTCTAACCCTAATCCTAACCCTAACCCTAAACCTTAACCATAACCCTAACCCTAAACCTTAAACCCTAACCCTAGCCCTAACCCTAACCCAAGCCCTAACACTAACCCTAACCTTAAACCCTAACCCTAACCCAGCCCTAACCCTAACACTAACCCTAGCCCTAACCCTAACCCTAACCCTAAACTTTAACCCTAACACAGCCCTAACCCTAACCATAACCCTAACCCTAAACCCTACCCCTAACACTCACCCTAGCCCTAACACTAACCCTAACACTAACCCAGCCCTAGTCCTAGCCCTGACCCTAACCCTAACCCTAAACCCTAACCCTTTCCCTAACCCAGCCATAAGCCTAACCCTAACCCTAGCCCTAACCCTAATGCTAACCCTAGCCCTAACCCTAACCCTAACAATAACACTAACCCTAACCCTAACCATAACCCTAACCCTAACCCTAGCCCTAACCCTAACCCTAACCGTAAACTTTAACCCTAACCCTAAGCCTAAACCCTAAACCCTAACCCTAACCGTAAACCTTAACCCTAACCCTAGCCCAAACCCAAACCCTAACCTTAACACTAACCCTAACTGTAACCCTAACCCTAAACCCTAAACCCTAACCCTAACCCTAAACCTTAACCCTTACCCTAACCCTAACCCTAACCTTAACCCTAAACTTTAACCCTTACCCTAACCCTAACCCTATCCCTAACACTAACCCTAACCTTAGCCCTAGCCCTAACCCTAACCCTAACCGTAAAGCCTAACCCTAATCCCTAACCCTAACCCAGCCCTAACCCTAAACCTAACCCTAGCCCTTACCCTAACACTAGCCCTAACCCAAATACTTACCCACACCCTAAACCCTAAACCCTAACCCTAACACTAACCCTAGCCCTAACCCAAACCCTAACACTAACACTAACTATAACCATAACCCTAAACCCTAAACCCTAACCCTAACCTCTAACCCTAAACCCTAAACCCTAACCCTAACCCTAAACCTAAACCTTAACCCTAACCCTAACCCTATTCCCTAACCCTAGCCCTAACCCTAACCCTAGCCCTAACCCTAACCCTAAACCCTAACCCTAACCCTAGCCCTGACCCTAACCCTAACCCTAAACTTTAACCCTAACCATAACCCTAACCCTAAACTTTAACCCTAACCCTAACTGTAACCCTAGCCCTCAACCTAACCCTAAAGCCTAACCCTAACGCTAACCCTAGCCCTAACCCTAACACTAACCCTAGCCCTAACCCTAACCCTAACTGTAAAACCTAACCCTAACCCTAACCCAGCCCTAACCTTAAACCTAACCCTAGCCCTAACCATAATGCTAACACTAACCCTAACCCTAACCCTAGCCCTAACCCTAACCCTTACAATAACCCTAACCCTAACCTTAACCTTAACCCTAAACCTAAACCCTAACCCTAACTCTAACACTACCCTAAACCCTAGCCCTAACCCTAACCCTAACACTGACCCTAACCGTAACCCTAACCCTAAACTTTAACCCTAACCATAAACCCTAACCCCTAAACCCTAACCCTAGCCCTAACCCAAACCCTTACACTAACACTAACCCAAACCCTAGCCCTAACCCTCACACTAAATCTAACCGTAACCCTAACCCTAAACTTTAACCCTAGCTCTAACCCTAACCCTAAACCCTAAACCCTAAACCTAACCCTAAACCTAACCCTAAACACTAACCCTAACCCTAAACCCTAGCCCTAACCCTAACCGTAAACCCTAACCCTAAACCCTAACCCTAAACCCTAGCCCTAGCCCTAACCCTAACCCTAACCCTAAACCCTGACCCTAACCCTAACCCAGCCCTAACCCTAACCCTAGCCCTAACCATAACCCTTACCCTAAACTTTAACCCTAACTCTAACCCTAAACTTTAACCCTAACTCTAACCCTAAACCCTAACCCTATCCTAACCCTAAACTGTAACCCTATCCCTAACCCTACCCCTAACCCTAAACCCTAACCCTAACCCCAGCTCTAACCCAAACCCAAACCCTAAACTTTAAACCTAACCCTCACCCTAACCCTAAACCCTTACCCTAAGCCTAACCCTAGCCCTAACCCTAACCCTAACCCTAACCCTAGCCCTAACCCTAACCATAACCCTAAACCTTAACCCTAAACCCTAACCCTAAACCAGCCCTATCCCTGACACTAACCCTAACCCTAGCCCTAACCCTAACCCTAAACTTTAAGCCTAACCCTAACCCAGCCCTAACCCTAACCCTATAACTAACCATAACCCTAACCCTAAACCCTACCCCTAACACTAACCCTAGCCCTGACCCTAACCCTACCCCTAGCCCTAACCCCAATGCTAACCCTAG
>JAUIMM010000384.1:22040000-22042500 GCA_031769625.1 Taudactylus pleione
CCTAACCCTAAACCCTAAACCCTAACCCTAAACCTAAACCCTAACCCTAACCTCAACCCTAGCCCAAACCCTAACCCTAAACTTTAACCTTAACCCTAACCCTAGCCCTAGCCCTAGCCCTAGCCCTAACCCTAACCCTAAACTTTAACCCTAACCCTAACCCTTACCCTAACCCTAATCCTATCCCTAACACTAACCCTAACCTTAGCAATAGCCCTAACCCTAACCCTAACCGTAAACCCTAACCCTAATCCCAAAAACCTAATCCAGCCCTAACCCCTAACACTAACTCTAACCCTAACCCTAGCCCTAACGCTAACCCTAACACTAGCCCTAACCCTAACACTAGCCCTAACCCAAATGCTAACCCAAACCCTAAACCCTAAACCCTAACCCTAACTCTAACCCTAAACTCTAACCCTAATCCTAACCCTAACCCTAAACCTTAACCATAACCCTAACCCTAAACCTTAAACCCTAACCCTAGCCCTAACCCTAACCCAAGCCCTAACACTAACCCTAACCTTAAACCCTAACCCTAACCCAGCCCTAACCCTAACACTAACCCTAGCCCTAACCCTAACCCTAACCCTAAACTTTAACCCTAACACAGCCCTAACCCTAACCATAACCCTAACCCTAAACCCTACCCCTAACACTCACCCTAGCCCTAACACTAACCCTAACACTAACCCAGCCCTAGTCCTAGCCCTGACCCTAACCCTAACCCTAAACCCTAACCCTTTCCCTAACCCAGCCATAAGCCTAACCCTAACCCTAGCCCTAACCCTAATGCTAACCCTAGCCCTAACCCTAACCCTAACAATAACACTAACCCTAACCCTAACCATAACCCTAACCCTAACCCTAGCCCTAACCCTAACCCTAACCGTAAACTTTAACCCTAACCCTAAGCCTAAACCCTAAACCCTAACCCTAACCGTAAACCCTAACCCTAACCCTAGCCCAAACCCAAACCCTAACCTTAACACTAACCCTAACTGTAACCCTAACCCTATACTTTAACCCTAACCCTAACCCTAAACTATAACCCTAACCCTAACCCTAAACCCTAAACCCTAACCCTAACCCTAAAACTTAACCCTTACCCTAACCCTAACTCTAACCTTAACCCTAAACTTTAACCCTTACCCTAACCCTAACCCTATCCCTAACACTAACCCTAACCTTAGCCCTAGCCCTAACCCTAACCCTAACCGTAAAGCCTAACCCTAATCCCTAACCCAGCCCTAACCCTAAACCTAACCCTAGCCCTAACCCTAACACTAGCCCTAACCCAAATACTAACCCACACCCTTAATCCTAAACCCTAACCCTAACACTAACCCTAGCACTAACCCAAACCCTAACACTAACACTAACTATAACCATAACCATAACCCTAAACCCTAAACCCTAACCCTAACCCTAACCTCTAACCCTAAACCCTAAACCCTAACCCTAACCCTAAACCTAAACCTTAACCCTAACCCTATTCCCTAACCCTAGCCCTAACCCTAACCCTAGCCCTAACCCTAACCCTAAACCCTAACCCTAACCCTAGCCCTGACCCTAACCCTAACCCTAAACTTTAACCCTAACCATAACCCTAACCCTAAACTTTAACTCTAACCCTAACTGTAACCCTAGCCCTCACCCTAACCCTAAAGCCTAACCCTAACGCTAACCCTAGCCCTAACCCTAACACTAACCCTAGCCCTAACCCTAACCCTAACTGTAAAACCTAACCCTAACCCTAACCCAGCCCTAACCTTAAACCTAACCCTAGCCCTAACCATAATGCTAACACTAACCCTAACCCTAACCCTAGCCCTAACCCTAACCCTTACAATAACCCTAACCCTAACCTTAACCTTAACCCTAAACCTAAACCCTAACCCTAACTCTAACACTACCCCAAACCCTAGCCCTAACCCTAACCCTAACACTGACCCTAAACGTAACCCTAACCCTAAACTTTAACCCTAACCATAAACCCTAACCCCTAAACCCTAACCCTAGCCCTAACCCAAACCCTTACACTAACACTAACCCAAACCCTAGCCCTAACCCTCACACTAAATCTAACCGTAACCCTAACCCTAAACTTTAACCCTAGCTCTAACCCTAACCCTAAACCCTAAACCCTAAACCTAACCCTAAACCTAACCCTAAACACTAACCCTAACCCTAAACCCTAGCCCTAACCCTAACCGTAAACCCTAACCCTAAACCCTAACCCTAAACCCTAGCCCTAGCCCTAACCCTAACCCTAACCCTAAACCCTGACCCTAACCCTAACCCAGCCCTAACCCTAACCCTAGCCCTAACCATAACCCTTACCCTAAACTTTAACCCTAACTCTAACCCTAAACTTTAACCCTAACTCTAACCCTAAACCCTAACCCTATCCTAACCCTAAACTGTAACCCTATCCCTAACCCTACCCCTAACCCTAAACCCTAACCCTAACCCCAGCTCTAACCCAAACCCAAACCCT
>JAUIMM010000384.1:22075000-22145000 GCA_031769625.1 Taudactylus pleione
GCCCAAAACCTAACCCTAAACTTTAACCCTAACCCTCACCCTAAACCCTTACCCTAAACCTAAACCCTAACCGTAACCCTAGCCCTAACCCTAAACCCTAACCCTAAACCCTAACCCTAACCCTAGCCCTAAACCTAACCCTAACCCTAAACATTAACCCTAACCCTCACCCTAAACCCTAACCCTAACCCTAAACCATAACCCTAACCGTAACCCTAACCCTAAAACCTAACCCTAACCCTAATCTTTAACCCTAACCCAAACTTTAAACCCTAACCCTAGCCCTAACCCTAACACTAATCCTAACCCTAAACCCTAACCCTAACCCTATCCCTAACCCTAAAACCTAACCCTAAACCTAAACCCTAACTCTAACCCTAGCCCTAACCCTAACCATAACCCTAACCCTAACCCTAAACTTTAACCCTAAACCTAACCATAACCCTAAACCCTAACCCTAACCCTAAACTCTAACTGTAACCCTTACCCTAAACTTTAACCCTAACCCTAACGCTAACCCTAAACCCTAACACTAACCCTAACCCTAACCCTAAACTTTAACCCTAACCCTAACCCAAACTTTAAACCCTAACCCAAAAACTTACCTTAACCCTAGCCCGAACCCTAACTCTAACCCTAACCCTAGCCCTAACCCTAAACCTAACTCTAAAACTTAACCTAACCCTAACCCTAACCTTAACCCTAACCCTAACCTTAAACCCTAAACCCTAACCCTAGCCCTTACCCTAACCAAATCCCTAGCCCAAACCCTAACCCTAAACTTTAACCCTAACCCTCACCCTAAACCATAACCCTAAACCTAAACCCTAACCGTAACCCTAGCCCTAACCCTAATTCCTAACCCTAACTCTAACCCTAGCCCTAACCCAAACCTTAACCCTAAACTTTAACCCTAACCCTCACCCTAAACCCTAACCCTAACCCTAACCGTAACCGTAACCCTAGCCCTAACCCTAACCCTAAAACCTAACCCTAACCCTAACCATAATCTTTAACCATTACCCTAACCCAAACTTTAAACCCTAACCCTAGCCCTAACCCTAACCCCTAAACCCTAACCCTAACCCTAAACCTAAAACCTAACCCTAAACCTAAACCCTAACTCTAACCCTAGCCCTAACCCTATCCTTAACCATAACCCTAACCCTAAACTTTAACCCTAAACATAACCATAACCCTAAACCCTAACCCTAAACTCTAACCCTAACCCTAAACCTATCCCTAACCGTAACCCTAGCCCTAACCCTAACCCTAGCCCTAACTCTAAACTTAACGCTAAACTTTAACCTTAACCATAACCCTCACCATAGCCCAAACCCTAACCCTCACCTTAAACCCTAACCCTAACCCTAAACCCTAACCCTAACCATAACCCTAACCCTAAAACCTAACCCTAACCCTAATCTTTAACCTTAACCCTAACCCAAACTTTAAACCCTAACCCTAGCCCTAACCCTAA
The DNA here is from genome assembly GCA_031769625.1 of Taudactylus pleione. Taxonomy (NCBI): domain Eukaryota; kingdom Metazoa; phylum Chordata; class Amphibia; order Anura; family Myobatrachidae; genus Taudactylus; species Taudactylus pleione. The sequence continues at coordinate 22,076,481 of JAUIMM010000384.1, forward strand.
CCCTAACACCAACCCTAACCCTAAACCCTAACCCTAACCCTAAAACCTAACCCTAAACCTAAACCCTAACTCTAACCCTAGCCCTAACCCTAACCTTATCCATAACCCTAACCCTAACCCTAAACTTTAACCCTAAACCTAACCATAACCCTAAACCCTAAAGCTAACCCTAAACCCTAACACTAACCCTAAACCCTAACACTAACCCTAACCCTAAACTTTAACCCTAACCCTAACCCAAACTTTAAACCCTAACCCAAACCCTAAAACTTACCCTAACCCTAGAACTAGCCCGAACCCTAACCCTAACCCTAGTCCTAACCCTAACCCTAAAACTGAACCGTAACCCTAACACTAACCCTTAACCCTAACACTAATCCTAACCCTAACCCTAAACTTTAACCCTAACCCTAACCATCCTTTAAAAACTAAACCTAACCCTAAAACTTACCCTAGCCCGAACCATAACCCTAACCCTAACACTAACCCTAACCCTAAACCTAACCCTAAAACTTACCCTAACCTTAACCCTAACCCTAACCCTAAACCTTAAACCCTAACCCTAGCCCTGACCCTAACCAAAACCCTAGCCCAAACCCTAACCCTAAAATTTAACCCTAACCCTCACCCTAAACCCTAAAACCTAACCCTAAACCTAAACCCTAACCCTAACCGTAACCCTAGCCCTAACCCTAAACCTAAACCCTAACCCTAACCCTAGCCCTAACCCTAACCTTAACGCTAAACTTTAACCTTAACCCTAACCCTAACCCTAGCCCAAACCCTAACCCTAACCCTAAACTTTATCCCTAACCCTCACCCTAAATCCTAACCCTAACCCTAAACCCTAACCCTAACCGTAACTTTAGCCCTAACACTAACACTAAAACCTAACCCTAACCCAAACTTTAAACCCTAACCCTAACACTAACCCTAACCCTAAACCCTAAACCCTAACGCTAACGCTAACCCTAAAACTTAACCCTAACATAAGCTTAACCCTAACCCTAGCCTAACCCTAACCTAAACAAAACATACATAACCATTTGCCTAACCCTATCCCTACCTGAACCCTATCACTAACCTAAGCCTAAGCCTAAACCTAACCTAACCCAAATTTTAACCTAAGCCTAACCCTAACTGTGACCTAACATAACCTAACAGTATCCTTAACATTAACCTAAGCCTAACCCTAACCTAAGCCTAATCCTAACCCTAGCCTAACACTAACCTAAACATAACCTAAGCATGACCTTAAACCTGAATTTAAGATTAACCCTGACCTAACCCTAATCTCAACCCTAATTCTAGCCAAACCGTAACCATAACCCTAAACTAACCCGAACAGCATCCCTAACCCTAACCTAAGCCTAACCTTAACCTAACCCTAACCCTAAACCTAACCCTAACCCTAACTCTAACCCTAAACTAAGCCTAATCCTAAACCATACCTAGCCTATTCCTAATCCTAACCCTATCCTAACCCTAGCCCTAACCTAAGCCAAACCCTATTCCTAACCCTAACTCTAACCCTGACCTATGCCTAACCCTAACCTAAGCCTAACACTAAACCTAAGCCTAACCCTAAACTAACTCTAACCCTAAATTAAGCCAAACTCTAACCCAAACCTAACCTTATTTTTAACCCTAACTCTATCCTTACCCTAAACCATAACCTTTGCCTAACCCTAACCCTAACCTAATCCAAACCTAACCCTAAACCTAAGCCTAACCATAACCTGACCCTAATCTCAATCCTAACAAATGCCTGACCCTAATGCTCACATAACCCTAACCCTAACATAACCGTAACCCTATCCCTACCCAAACCTTAACACTAACCTAAGCCTACTCTAATGCAAACCTAAGCATATTCCTAACCGGAACCCTAAGCCTAACCATAAACTAACCATAACTGAAACTCTAACCCTAACCTTAACCTTAAACCTTAACCTAACCCTAACCCATTCACTAACATAACCCTAACCAGAATAATAACCCTAAACTAACCCTTACCCTAAACTAAGCCTAACTCTTACCCTAACCTGAGCCTAAATATAACCCTAAGCCTAACATAACCCTAACGGTATCCCTAACCCTAACATAAGCCTAACCCTAACCAAACCCTGACAGTATCCCTAACCCTAACGTAAGCCTAATCCTAACCCTAACCATTACCCTTACTCTAAACCTAACATAAGCCTAACCATAACCATAACTCTAAACCTAAGCTTAACCAAAACCCTAACCATAACCTAACCCTAACCTAAGCCTAACCCTAACCCTAACCCTGAACTAAGCATAACTCTAATGCAAACCTAAGCATATTCCTAACCGGAACAATAAACCTAACCATAAACTAATCCTAACCCTAACCTTATCCTAACCGTAACCATAACCATAACACTAAGCCTAACCCTAACCCAAACCTAAGCTTAATCCTAACCCTAAACTAAGCCTAACCCTAACCATAACCCTAACCTAACCCTAACCCTAACCCTGAACTAAGCATAACTCTAAAGCAAACCTTAGCATATTCCTAACTGGAACCCTAAGCCTAACCATAAACTAAACATAACTCTAACCCTAGCTTAACCAAAACCATAACTGTAACACTAAGCCTAACTCTAACACAAACCTAAGCTTAATCCTAACCCTAAACTAAGCCAAAACCTAACCGTAACCCTAACCTAAACCTAACCCTAACCCTAACCTAAGCCTAACTATAAACCTAAGCCTAATCCTAAACTAAACCTAACCTTAAACTAAGCATAACCCTAACCCAAACCTAAGCCTATTCCTAAACCTAACCCTATCCTAACTTTAAAACCTAACCCTAACCTAAGCCTAACCAAACCCTAACCTAATCCTAACCACACCATAACCTAAGCCTAACCCTAAACCTAACCCTAACCCTGACCTAATCCAAACTCTAACCCTAAATCTAATCCTAAATTAACCCTAACCTTAAACCAAACCAAATCCTATTCCTAACCCTAACCTGAACTTAACCTTAAACACTAACCCTAACCTAAGCCTAACCCTAACCCTAAGGTAACCCTAACCTTAAGCTAACTATAACAGTATCCCTAACCCTAACCTAAGCCTAACACTAAACTAACCCTAACCCTAAACCTAACATAAGCCTAACCATAACCCCAACTCTAAACCTAAGCTTAACCCAAACCCTAAACCTAAACTAACCCTAACCTAAGCGTAACCCTAAACCTAACGCTAAACCTAACCCTAAATTAACCCTAATCTCAAACCTAATCTAAGACTGACCGTAACCCTTACATAACCCTAACTATTTGCCTAACCCTATCCCTACCCAAACCCTAACACTAACCTAAGACTAAGGCTAAACCTAACCTAACCCAAATTTTAACCTAAGCCTAACCCTAACTGTGACCTAACATAACCTAACAGTATCCTTAACATTAACCTAAGCCTAACCCTAACCTAAGCCTAACCCTAACCATAACACTAACTCTAACCCTAACCTAAGCCTAACCCTAACCCTAACTCTAAACCTAAGCCTAACCCTAAACTAACCCTAACCCTAAACTAAGCCTATTCCTAACCATAACCCTATCCTAACCCTAAACCCTAACCCTAACCTAAACCTAATCCTAACCCTAGCCTAACACTAGCCTAACACTAACCTAAACATAACCTAAGCATGACCTTAAGCCTGACTTTAAGATTAACCCTGACCTAACCCTAATCTCAACCCTAATCCTAGCCAAACCATAACCCTAACCTAACCCTAACAGCATCCCTAACCCTAACCTAAGCCTAACCTTAACCTAACCCTAACCCTAACCTAAGCCTAACTCTAAACTTATGCCTAACCCTAAACTAACCCTAACCCTAAACTAAGCCTAATCCTAAACCATACATAAGCCTATTCCTAACCCTAACCCTATCCTAACCCTAGCCCTAATCTTAGCCAAACCCTATTCCTAACAATAACTCTAACCCTGACCTATGCCTAACACTAAACCTAAGCCTAACCCTAAACTAACCCTAACCCTAAATTAAGCCTAACTGTAACCCAAACCTAACCTTATTTTTAACCCTAACTCTATCCTAACCCTAAACCCTAACCTTAGCCTAACCCTATCCCTAACCTAATCCTAACCTAACCCTAAACCTAAGCCTAACCATTACCTAACCCTTATCTCAATCCTAACAAATGCCTGACCCTAATGCTCACATAACCCTAACCCTAACATAACTGTAACCATATCCCTACCCTAACCATAACACTAACCTAAGCCTACTCTAATGCAAACCTAAGCATATTCCTAACCGGAACCCTAAGACTAACCATAAACTAACCATAACCGAAACTCTAACCCTAACCCTAACCCTAACCTTAAACCTAACCTTAAACCTTAACCTAACCCTAACCCATTCACTAACATAACTCTAACCAGAACAATTACCCTAAACTAACCCTCACCCTAAACTAAGCCTAAGTCTAACCCTAACCTGAGCCTAAATATAACCCTAAGCCTAACCTAACCCCAACAGTATCCCTAACCCTAACATAAGCCTAACCCTAACCTAACCCTAACAGTATCCCTAACCCTAACCTAAGCCTAATCCTAACCCTAACCATTACCCTTACTCTAAACCTAACATAAGCTTAACCCAAACCCTAACCATAACCTAACCCTAACCTAAGCCTAACCCTAACCCTAACCCTGAACTAAGCATAACTCTAATGCAAACCTAAGCATATTCCTAACCGGAACAATAAACCTAACCATAAACTAACCCTAACCTTAGCCTAACCGTAACCATAACCATAACACTAAGCCTAACCCTAACGCAAACCTAAACTTAATCCTAACCCTAAACTAAGCCTAACCCTAACCGTAACCCTAACTTAACCCTAACCCTAACCCTGAACTAAGCATAACTCTAATGCAAACCTTAGCATATTCCTAACCGGAACCCTAAGCCTAACCTTAAACTAAACATAACCTTAACCCTAGCTTAACCAAAACCATAACCGTAACACTAAGCCTAACTCTAACCAAAACCTAAAATTAATCCTAACCCTAAACTAAGCCTAATCCAAACTCTAACCCTAAACCTAATCCTAAATTAACCCTAACCCTAACCCTAAACCTAACCCTAACCCTAACTCTAACCCTAAACTAAGCCTAATCCTAAACCATACCTAGCCTATTCCTAATCCTAACCCTATCCTAACCCTAGCCCTAACCTAAGCCAAACCCTATTCCTAACCCTAACTCTAACCCTGACCTATGCCTAACCCTAACCTAAGCCTAACACTAAACCTAAGCCTAACCCTAAACTAACTCTAACCCTAAATTAAGCCAAACTCTAACCCAAACCTAACCTTATTTTTAACCCTAACTCTATCCTTACCCTAAACCATAACCTTAGCCTAACCCTAACCCTAACCTAATCCAAACCTAACCCTAAACCTAAGCCTAACCATAACCTGACCCTAATCTCAATCCTAACAAATGCCTGACCCTAATGCTCACATAACCCTAACCCTAACATAACCGTAACCCTATCCCTACCCAAACCTTAACACTAACCTAAGCCTACTCTAATGCAAACCTAAGCATATTCCTAACCGGAACCCTAAGCCTAACCATAAACTAACCATAACTGAAACTCTAACCCTAACCCTAACCTTAAACCTTAACCTAACCCTAACCCATTCACTAACATAACCCTAACCAGAATAATAACCCTAAACTAACCCTTACCCTAAACTAAGCCTAACTCTTACCCTAACCTGAGCCTAAATATAACCCTAAGCCTAACATAACCCTAACAGTATCCCTAACCCTAACATAAGCCTAACCCTAACCAAACCCTGACAGTATCCCTAACCCTAACCTAAGCCTAATCCTAACCCTAACCATTACCCTTACTCTAAACCTAACATAAGCCTAACCATAACCATAACTCTAAACCTAAGCTTAACCCAAACCCTAACCATAACCTAACCCTAACCTAAGCCTAACCCTAACCCTAACCCTGAACTAAGCATAACTCTAATGCAAACCTAAGCATATTCCTAACCGGAACAATAAACCTAACCATAAACTAACCCTAACCCTAACCTTATCCTAACCGTAACCATAACCATAACACTAAGCCTAACCCTAACCCAAACCTAAGCTTAATCCTAACCCTAAACTAAGCCTAACCCTAACCATAACCCTAACCTAACCCTAACCCTAACCCTGAACTAAGCATAACTCTAAAGCAAACCTTAGTATATTCCTAACTGGAACCCTAAGCCTAACCATAAACTAAACATAACCCTAACCCTAGCTTAACCAAAACCATAACCGTAACACTAAGCCTAACTCTAACACAAACCTAAGCTTAATCCTAACCCTAAACTAAGCCAAAACCTAACCGTAACCCTAACCTAAACCTAACCCTAACCCTAACCTAAGCCTAACTATAAACCTAAGCCTAATCCTAAACTAAACCTAACCTTAAACTAAGCATAACCCTAACCCAAACCTAAGCCTATTCCTAAACCTAACCCTATCCTAACTTTAAAACCTAACCCTAACCTAAGCCTAACCAAACCCTAACCTAATCCTAACCACACCATAACCTAAGCCTAACCCTAAACCTAACCCTAACCCTGACCTAATCCAAACTCTAACCCTAAATCTAATCCTAAATTATCCCTAACCTTAAACCAAACCAAATCCTATTCCTAACCCTAACCTGAACTTAACCTTAAACACTAACCCTAACCTAAGCCTAACCCTAACCCTAAGCTAACCCTAACCTTAAGCTAACTATAACAGTATCCCTAACCCTAACCTAAGCCTAACACTAAACTAACCCTAACCCTAAACCTAACATAAGCCTAAACATAACCCCAACTCTAAACCTAAGCTTAACCCAAACCCTAAACCTAAACTAACCCTAACCTAAGCGTAACCCTAAACCTAACGCTAAACCTAACCCTAAATTAACCCTAATCTCAAACCTAATCTAAGACTGACCGTAACCCTTACATAACCCTAACCATTTGCCTAACCCTATCCCTACCCAAACCCTAACACTAACCTAAGCCTAAGGCTAAACCTAACCTAACCCAAATTTTAACCTAAGCCTAACCCTAACTGTGACCTAACATAACCTAACAGTATCCTTAACATTAACCTAAGCCTAACCCTAACCTAAGCCTAACCCTAACCATAACACTAACTCTAACCCTAACCTAAGCCTAACCCTAACCCTAACTCTAAACCTAAGCCTAACCCTAAACTAACCCTAACCCTAAACTAAGCCTATTCCTAACCATAACCTTATCCTAACCCTAAACCCTAACCCTAACCTAAGCCTAATCCTAACCCTAGCCTAACACTAGCCTAACACTAACCTAAACATAACCTAAGCATGACCTTAAGCCTGACTTTAAGATTAACCCTGACTTAACCCTAATCTCAACCCTAATCCTAGCCAAACCATAACCCTAACCTAACCCTAACAGCATCCCTAACCCTAACCTAAGCCTAAACTTAACCTTACCCTAACCCTAACCTAAGCCTAACTCTAAACTTATGCCTAACCCTAAACTAACCCTAACCCTAAACTAAGCCTAATCCTAAACCATACCTAAGCCTATTCCTAACCCTAACCCTATCCTAACCCTAGCCCTAACCTAAGCCAATCCCTATTCCTAACACTAACTCTAACCCTGACCTATGCCTAACACTAAACCTAAGCCTAACCCGAAACTAACCCTAACCCTAAATTAAGCCTAACTCTAACCCAAACCTAACCTTATTTTTAACCCTAACTCTATCCTAACCCTAAACCCTAAGCTTAGCCTAACCCTAACCCTAACCTAATCCTAACCTAACCCTAAACCTAAGCCTAACCATTACCTAACCCTTATCTCAATCCTAACAAATGCCTGACCCTAATGCTCACATAACCCTAACCCTAACATAACTGTAACCATATCCCTACCCAAACCTTAACACTAACCTAAGCCTACTCTAATGCAAACCTAAGCATATTCCTAACCGGAACCCTAAGCCTAACCATAAACTAACCATAACCGAAACTCTAACCCTAACCCTAACCCTAACCTTAAACCTAACCTTAATCCTTAACCTAACCCTAACCCATTCACTAACATAACCCTAACCAAAACAATAACCCTAAACTAACCCTCACCCTAAACTAAGCCTAAGTCTAACCCTAACCTGAGCCTAAATATAACCCTAAGCCTAACCTAACCCCAACAGTATCCCTAACCCTAACATAAGCCTAACCCTAACCTAACCCTAACAGTATCCATAACACTAACCTAAGCCTAATCCTAATCCTAACCCTAACAATTACCCTTACTCTAAAACTAACATAAGCTTAACCCAAACCCTAACCATAACCTAACCCTATCCTAAGCCTAACCCTAACCCTAACCCTGAACTAAGCATAACTCTAATGCAAACCTAAGCATATTCCTAACCGGAACAATAAACCTAACCATAAACTAACCCTAACCTTAGCCTAACCGTAACCATAACCATAACACTAAGCCTAACCCTAATGCAAACCTAAGCTTAATCCTAACCCTAAACTAAGCCTAACCCTCACCGTAACCCTAACTTAACCCTAACCTTAACCCTGAACTAAGAATAACTCTAATGCAAACCTTAGCATATTTCTAACCGGAACCCTAAGCCTAACCTTAAAATAAACATAACCCTAACCCTAGCTTAACCAAAACCATAGCCGTAACACTAAGCCTAACTCTAACCAAAACCTAAGATTAATCCTAACCCTAAACTAAGCCTAATCGAAACTCTAACCCTAAACCTAATCCTAAATTAACCCTAAGCCTAACCCTAATCCAAACCAAAGCCTATTCCTAACCCTAACCAGATCTTAACCTTAAACACTAACCCTAACCTAAGCCTAACCCTAACCCTAAGCTAACCCTAACCTACCATAACCTAACCCTAACCTAAGCCTAACCCTATTCCTAACCCTAACCCGTAGCCTAACCCTAACCCTAACAGTATAATTAACACTAACCTAAGCCTAACCCTAACCATAACCATAACTCTAACCCTAACCTAAGCCTAACCCTAACCATAACTCTAAACCTAAGCCTAACCCTAAACTATCACTAAACTAAGCCTATTCCTAACCATAACCCTATCCTAACCCTAAACCCTAACCCTAACATAAGCCTAACCCTAACCCTAGCCTAACCCTAACCTAAACAAAACATACATAACCATTTGCCTAACCCTCTCCCTACCTGAACCCTATCACTAACCTAAGCCTAAGCCTAAACCTAACCTAACCCAAATTTTAACCTAAGTCTAACCCTAACCCTAACCTAAGCCTAACACTAACCATAACTCTAAACCTAAGCCTAACCCTAAACTATCACTAAACTAAGCATATTCCTAACCAAAACCCTATCCTAACCCTAAACCCTAACCCTAACATAACCTAAGCCTGACCCTAAGCCTAACCCTAAGCTTAAGCCTGACCTAACCCTAATCTCAACCCTAAACCTATGCCTGACTCTAATGCTAACCTAACTCTAACCCTAACCTAACCCTAACCTTAAGCTAACCATAACAGTATCCCTAACCCTAACCTAAGCCTAACACTAACCTAACCCTTACCCTAAACCTAACATAAGCCTAACCATAACCCCAACTCTAAACCTAAGCTTAACCCAAACCCTAAAACTAACCTAACCCTAACCTAAGACTAAACCTAAACCTAACCCTAAACCTAACCCTAATCTCAAACCTAATCTAAGCCTGACCGTAACCCTTACATAACCCTAACCATTTGCCTAACCCTATCCCTACCCAAACCCTAACACTAAACTAAGCCTAAGGCTAAAACCTAACCCAAATTTTAACCTAAGCCTAACCCTAACTTTGACCTAACATAACCTAACAGTATCCTTAACACTAACCTAAGCCTAACTCTAACCTAAGCCTAACCCTAACCATAACCCTAACTCTAACCCTAACCTAAGCCTAACCCTAACCCTAACTCTAAACCTAAGCCTAATCCTAAACTAACCCTAACCCTAAACTAATCCTATTCCTAACCATAACCTTATCCTAACCCTAAACCCTAACCCTAACCTAAGCCTAATCCTAACCCTAGCCTAACACTAACCTAAAGATAACCTAAGCATGACCTTAAACCTGAATTTAAGATTAACCCTGACCTAACCCTAATCTCAACCCTAATTCTAGCCAAACCGTAACCATAACCCTAAACTAACCCTAACAGCATCCCTAACCCTAACCTAAGCCTAACCTTAACCTAACCCTAACCCTAAACCTAACCCTAACCCTAACTCTAACCCTAAACTAAACCTAATCCTAAACCATACCTAAGCCTATTCCTAATCCTAACCCTATCCTAACCCTAGCCCTAACCTAAGCCAAACCCTATTCCTCACCCTAACTCTAACCCTGACCTAAGCCTAACCCTAACCTAAGCCTAACAATAAACCTAAGCCTAACCCTAAACTAACCCTAACCCTAAATTAAGCCTAACTCTAACCCAAACCTAACCTTATTTTTAACCCTAACTCTATCCTTACCCTAAACCATAACCTTAGCCTAACCCTAACCCTAACCTAATCCAAACCTAACCCTAAACCTAAGCCTAACCATAACCTAACCCTAATCTCAATCCTAACAAATGCCTGACCCTAATGCTCACATAACCCTAACCCTAACATAACCGTAACCCTATCCCTACCCAAACCTTAACACTGACCTAAGCCTACTCTAATGCAAACCTAAGCATATTCCTAACCGGAACCCTAAGCCTAACCATAAACTAACCATAACCGAAACTCTAACCCTAACCCTAACCCTAACCTTAAACCTTAACCTAACCCTAACCCATTCACTAACATAACCCTAACCAGAATAATAACCCTAAACAAACCCTTACCCTAAACTAAGCCTAACTCTTACCCTAACCTGAGCCTAAATATAACCCTAAGCCTAACCTAACCCTAACGGTATCCCTATCCCTAACATAAGCCTAAACCTAACCTAACCCTAACAGTATCCCTAACCCTAACCTAAGCCTAATCCTAACCCTAACCATTACCCTTACTCTAAACCTAACATAAGCCTAACCATAACCATAACTCTAAACCTAAGCTTAACCCAAACCCTGACCATAACCTAACCCTAACCTAAGCCTAACCCTAACCCTAACCCTGAACTAAGCATAACTCTAATGCAAACCTAAGCATATTCCTAACCGGAACAATAAACCTAACCATAAACTAACCCTAACCCTAACCTTATCCTAACCGTAACCATAACCATAACACTAAGCCTAACCCTAACCCAAACCGAAGCTTAATCCTAACCCTAAACTAAGCCTAACCCTAACCATAACCCTAACCTAACCCTAACCCTAACCCTGAACTAAGCATAACTCTAAAGCAAACCTTAGCATATTCCTAACCGGAACCCTAAGCCTAACCATAAACTAAACATAACCCTAACCCTAGCTTAACCAAAACCATAACCGTAACACTAAGCCTAACTCTAACACAAACCTAAGCTTAATCCTAACCCTAAACTAAGCCAAAACCTAACCGTAACCATAACCTAAACCTAACCCTAACCCTAACCTAAGCCTATCTATAAACCTAAGCCTAATCCTAAACTAAACCTAACCTTAAACTAAGCATAACCCTAACCCAAACCTAAGCCTATTCCTAAACCTAACCCTATCCTAACTTTAAAACCTAACCCTAACCTAAGCCTAACCCAACCCTAACCTAATCCTAACCACACCATAACCTAAGCCCAACCATAAACCTAACCCTAACCCTGACCTAATCCAAACTCTAACCCTAAATCTAATCCTAAATTAACCCTAACCCTAAACCAAACCAAATCCTATTCCAAACCCTAACCTGAACTTAACCTTAAACACTAACCCTAACCTAAGCCTAACCCTAACCCTAAGCTAACCCTAACCTTAAGCTAACTATAACAGTATCCCTAACCCTAACCTAAGCCTAACACTAAACTAACCCTAACCCTAACCCTAAACCTAACATAAGCCTAACCATAACCCCAACTCTAAACCTAAGCTTAACCCAAACCCTAAACCTAAACTAACCCTAACCTAAGCGTAACCCTAAACCTAACCCTAAACCTAACCCTAAATTAACCCTAATCTCAAACCTAATCTAAGCCTGACCGTAACCCTTACATAACCCTAAACATTTGCCTAACCCTATCCCTACCCAAACCCTAACACTAACCTAAGCCTAAGGCTAAACCTAACCTAACCCAAATTTTAACCTAAGCCTAACCCTAACTTTGACCTAACATAACCTAACAGTATCCTTAACATTAACCTAAGCCTAACCCTAACCTAAGCCTAACCCTAACCATAACCCTAACTCTAACCCTAACCTAAGCCTAACCCTAACCCTAACTCTAAACCTAAGCCTAACCCTAAACTAACCCTAACCCTAAACTAAGCCTATTCCTAACCATAACCCTATCCTAACCCTAAACCCTAACCCTAACCTATGCCTAATCCTAACCCTAGCCTAACACTAGCCTAACACTAACCTAAACATAACCTAAGCATGTCCTTAACCCTGACCTAACCCTAATCTCAACCCTAATCCTAGCCAAACCATAACCCTAACCTAACCCTAACAGCATCCCTAACCCTAACCTAAGCCTAACCTTAACCTTACCCTAACCCTAACCTAAGCCTAACTCTAAACTTATGCCTAACCCTAAACTAACCCTAACCCTAAACTAAGCCTAATCCTAAACCATACCTAAGCCTATTCCTAACCCTAACCCTATCCTAACCCTAGCCCTAACCTAAGCCAAACCCTATTCCTAACACTAACTCTAACCCTGACCTATGCCTAACACTAAACCTAAGCCTAACCCTAAACTAACCCTAACCCTAAATTAAGCCTAACTCTAACCCAAACCTAACCTTATTTTTAACCCTAACTCTATCCTTACCCTAAACCCTAACCTTAGCCTAACCCTAACCCTAACCTAATCCTAACCTAACCCTAAACCTAAGCCTAACCATTACCTAACCCTTATCTCAATCCTAACAAATGCCTGACCCTAATGCTCACATAACCCTAACCCTAACATAACTGTAACCATATCCCTACCCAAATCTTAACACTAACCTAAGCCTATTCTAATGCAAACCAAAGCATATTCCTAACCGGAACCCTAAGCCTAACCGTAAACTAACCATAACCGAAACTCTAACCCTAACCCTAACCTTAAACCTAACCTTAAACCTTAACCTAACCCTAACCCATTCACTAACATAACCCTAACCAGAACAATTACCCTAAACTAACCCTCACCCTAAACTAAGCCTAAGTCTAACCCTAACCTGAGCCTAAATATAACCCTAAGCCTAACCTAACCCCAACAGTATCCCTAACCCTAACATAAGCCTAACCCTAACTTAACCTTAACAGTATCCCTAACCCTAACCTAAGCCTAATCCTAACCCTAACCATTACCCTTACTCTAAACCTAACATAAGCTTAACCCAAACCCTTACCATAACCTAACCCTAACCTAAGCAAAACCCTAACCCTAACCCTGAACTAAGCATAACTCTAATGCAAACCTAAGCATATTCCTAACCGGAACAATAAACCTAACCATAAACTAACCCTAACCGTAACCATAACCATAACACTAAGCCTAACCCTAACCCAAACCGAAGCTTAATCCTAACCCTAAACTAAGCCTAACCCTAACCATAACCCTAACCTAACCCTAACCCTAACCCTGAACTAAGCATAACTCTAAAGCAAACCTTAGCATATTCCTAACCGGAACCCTAAGCCTATCCATAAACTAAACATAACCCTAACCCTAGCTTAACCAAAACCATAACCGTAACTCTAAGCCTAACTCTAACCCAAACCTATGCTTAATCCTAACCCTAAACTAAGCCAAAACCTAACCGTAACCCTAACCTAAACCTAACCCTAACCCTAACCTAAGCCTAACTATAAACCTAAGCCTAATCCTAAACTAAACCTAACCTTAATCTAAGCATAACCCTAACCCAAACCTAAGCCTATTCCTAAACCTAACCCTATCCTAACTTTAAAACCTAACCCTGAGCCTAACCCAACCCTAACCTAATCCTAACCACACCATAACCTAAGTCTAACCCTAAACCTAACCCTAACCCTGACCTAATCCAAACTCTAACCCTAAATCTAATCCTAAATTAACCCTAACCCTAAACCAAACCAAATCCTATTCCTAACCCTAACCTGAACTTAACCTTAAACACTAATCCTAACCTAAGCCTAACCCTAACCCTAAGTTAACCCTAACCTTAAGCTAACTATAACAGTATCCCTAACCCTAACCTAAGCCTAACACTAAACTAACCCTAACCCTAAACCTAACATAAGCCTAACCATAACCCCAACTCTAAACCTAAGCTTAACCCAAACCCTAAACCTAACCTAACCCTAACCTAAGCGTAACCCTAAACCTAACCCTAAACCTAACCCTAAATTAACCCTAATCTCAAACCTAATCTAAGCCTGACCGTAACCCTTACATAACCCTAACCATTTGCCTAACCCTATCCCTACCCAAACCCTAACACTAACCTAAGCCTGAGGCTAAACGTAACCTAACCCAAATTTTAACCTAAGCCTAACCCTAACTGTGACCTAACATAACCTAACTGTATCCTTAACATTAACCTAAGCCTAACCCTAACCTAAGCCTAACCCTAACCATAACCCTAACTCTAACCCTAACCTAAGCCTAACCCTAACCCTAACTCTAAACCTAAGCCTAACCCTAAACTAACCCTAACCCTAAACTAAGCCTATTCCTAACCATAACCCTATACTAACACTAAACCCTAACCCTAACCTAAGCCTAATCCTAACCCTAGCCTAACACTAGCCTAACACTAACCTAAACATAACCTAAGCATGACCTTAAACCTGACTTTAAGATTAACCCTGACCTAACCCTAATCTCATCCCTAATCCTAGCCAAACCATAACCCTAACCTAACCCTAACAGCATCCCTAACCTTAACCTAAGCCTAACCTTAACCTAACCCTAACCTAAGCCTAACTCTAAACTTATGCCTAACCCTAAACTAACCCTAACCCTAAACTAAGCTGAATCCTAAACCATACCTAAGTCTATTCCTAACCCTAACCCTATCCTAACCCTAGCTTTAACCTAAGCCAAACCCTATTCCTAACACTACCTCTAACCCTGACCTAAGCCTGACACTAAACCTAAGCCTAACCCTAAACTAACCCTAACCCTAAATTAAGCCTAACTCTAACCCAAACCTAACCTTATTTTTAACCCTAACTCTATCCTAACCCTAAACCCTAACCTTAGCCTAACCCTAACCCTAACCTAATCCTAACCTAACCCTAAACCTAAGCCTAACCATTACCTAACCCTTATCTCAATCCTAACAAATGCCTGACCCTAATGCTCACATAACCCTAACCCTAACATAACTGCAACCATATCCCTACCCAAACCTTAACACTAACCTAAGCCTACTCTAATGCAAACCTAAGCATATTCCTAACCGGAACCCTAAGCCTAACCATAAACTAACCATAACCGAAACTCTAACCCTAACCCTAACCCCAACCTTAAACCTAACCTTAAACCTTAACCTAACCCTAACCCATTCACTAACTTAACCCTAACCAGAACAATAACCCTAAACTAACCCTTACCCTAAACTAAGCCTAACTCTAACCCTAACCTGAGCCTAAATATAACCCTAAGCCTAACCTAACCCTAACAGTCCCTAACCCTAACATAAGCCTAACCCTAACCTAAACCTAACAGTATCCCTAACCCTAACCTAAGCCTAATCCTAACCCTAACCATTACCCTTACTCTAAACTAAACATAAGCCTAACCATAACCATAACTCTAAACCTAAGCTTAACCCAAACACTAACCATAACCTAACCCTAACCTAAGCCTAACCCTGAACTAAGCATAACTCTAATGCAAACCTAAGCATATTCCTAACCGAAACAATAAACCTAACCATAAACTATCCCTAACCCTAACCTTATCCTAACCGTAACCATAACCATAACACTAAGCATAACCCTAACCCAAACCGAAGCTTAATCCTAACCCTAAACTAAGCCTAACCCTAACCATAACCCTAACCTAACCCTAACCCTGAACTAAGCATAACTCTAATGCAAACCTTAGCATATTCCTAACCAGAACCCTAAGCCTAACCAAAAAATAAACATAACCCTAACCCTAGCTTAACCAAAACCATAACCGTAACACTAAGCATAACTCTAACACAAACCTAAGCTTAATCCTAACCCTAAACTAAGCCAAAACCTAACCGTAACCCTAACGTAAACCTAACCTAACCCTAACCCTAACCTAAGCCTAACCCAACCCTAACCTAATCCTATACCACACCATAACCTAAGCCTAACCCTAAACCTAACCCTAACCCTGACCTTATCCAAACTCTAACCCTAAATCTAATCCTAAATTAACCCTAACCCTAAACCAAACCAAATCCTATTCCTAACCCTAACCTGATCTTAACCTTAAACACTAACCCTAACCTAAGCCTAACCCTAACCCTAAGCTAACCCTAACCTACCATAACCTAACCCTAAGCTAAGCCTACCCCTATTCCTAACCCTAACCCTTGGCCTAAACCTAAACCTAACAGTGTCCTTAACACTAACCTAAGCCTAACCCTAACCATAACCCTAACTCTAACCCTAACCTAAGCCTAACCCTAACCATAACAATAACCATAAACTAACCCTAACCCTAAATTAAGCCTAACCCTAACCCAAACCTAAGCTTAATCCTAACCCTAAACTAAGCCTAACCCTAACCCTAACCCTGAACTAAGCATAACTCTAATGCAAACCTTAGCATATTACTAACCAGAACCCTAAGCCTAACCATAAACTAACCATAACCCTAACCCTATCTTAACCAAAACCATAACTGTAACACTTAGCCTAACTCTAAACCAAACCTAAGATTAATCCTAACCCTAAACTAAGCCTAACCCTAACCATAACCCTAACCTAAGCCTAACTCTAAACCTAAGCCTAATCCTAAACTAACCCTAACCCTAAACTAAGCCTAAACCTAACCCAAACCTAAGCCTATTCCTAAATCTAACCCTTTCCTAACCTTAAAACCTAACCCATAACCTAATCCTAAATTAACCCTAAGCCTAACCCTAAACCAAACCAAAGCCTATTCCTAACCCTAACCTGATCTTAACCTTAAACACTAACCCTAACCTAAGCCTAACCCTAACCCTAAGCTAACCCTAACCTACCATAACCTAACCCTAAGCTAAGTCTAACCCTATTCCTAACCCAAACCCTTAGCCTAACCCTAACTCTAACAGTATCCTTAACACTAACCTAAGCCTAACCATAACCCTAACCCTAACTCTAACCCTAACCTAAGCCTAACCCTAACCATAACTCTAAACCTAAGCCTAACCCTAAACTATCACTAAACTAAGCCTATTCCTAACCATAACCCTATCCTAACCCTAAACCCTAACCCTAACATAAGCCTAACCCTAACCTTAGCCTAACCCTAACCTAAACAAAACTTAAACCTGACACTAAGCCTAACCCTAAGCTTAACCCTGACCTAACCCTAATCTCAACCCTAACACTATGCCTGACCCTAATGCTAACCTAACTCTAACCCTAACCTAACCCTAACCATATGACTAACCCTATCCCTACCCAAACCCTAACACTAACCTAAGCATAACAATAACCTTAAAACTAACCTTAACCTTAACCTAACCCTAACCCTAACACTAACCTAAGACTAACCTTAACCATAACAATAACCATAATCTAACCCTTACCCTAAATTAAGCCTAACCCTAACCCAAACCTAAGCTTAATCCTAACCCTAAACTAAGCCTAACCCTAACCATAACCCTAACCTAACCCTAACACTGAACTAAGCATAACTCTAATGCAAACCTTAGCATATCACTAACCAGAACCCTAAGCCTAACCATAAACTAACCTTAACCCTAACCCTAGCTTAACCAAAACCATAACCGTAACACTAAGCCTAACTCTAACCCAAACCTATGCTTAATCCTAACCCTAAACTAAGCCTAATCCTAACCGTAACCCTAACCTTAACCTAACCTAACCCTAACCTAAGCCTAACTCTATACCTAAGCCAAACCTAAACTAAAACTAACCCTAAACTAAGCCTAACCCTAATCCAAACCTAAGCCTATTCCTAAACCTAACCCTTTAATAACCTTAAAACCTAACCCTAACCTAAGCCTAACACAACCCTAACCTAATCCTAACCACACCATAATCTAAGCCTAACCCTAAACCTAACCCTAACCTTGACCTAAGCCAAACTCTAACCCTAAGCCTTATCCTAAATTAACCCTAACCCTAAACCAAACCAAAGCCCATTCCTAACCCTAACCTGATCTCAACCTTAAACACTAACCCTAACCTAAGCCTAACCCTATCCCTAAGCCAACCCTTACCTACCATAACCTAACCCTAACCTAAGCCTAACCCTTTATCTAACCCTAACCCTTAGCCTAACCCTAACCCTAACAGTATCCTTAGCAATAACCAAAGACTAACCCTAAACTAAGCCTAACCCTAACCATAGCCCTAACTCTAACCCTAACCTAAGCCTAACCCTAACTCTAAACCTAAGCCTAACCCTAAACTATCACTAAACTAAACCTATTCCTAACCATAACCCTATCCTAACCCTAAACCCAAACCCTAACATAAGCCTAACCCTAACCTAAACATAACCCTAACCTAAACATAACCTAAGCCTGACACTAAGCCTAACCCTAAATTTAACCCTGACCTAATCCTAATCTCAACCCTAACCCTATGCCTGACCATAATGCTAACCTAACTCTAACCCTAATCTAACCCTAACCTTAAGCTAACCATAACAGTATCCTTAACCCTAACCTAAGCCTAACCCTAACCTAACCCTAACCGTAACCCTAAACCTAACATAAGCCTAACCCTAACCCCAACTCTAAACCTAAGCTTAACCCAAACCCTAAACCTAACCTAACCCTAACCTAAGCCTAACCCTAAGCCTAACCCTAACAGTATCCCTATCCATAACCTAAGCCTAATCCTAACCGTAACCCTTACTCTAAACCTAACATAAGCCTAACCATAACCATAACTCTAAACCTAAGCTTAACCCAAACCCTAACCATAACCTAACCCTAACCTAAGCCTAACCCTAACCCTGAACTAAGCATAACTCTAATGCAAACCTAAGCATATTCCTAACCGGAACCCTAAACCTAACCATAAAGTAACGCTAACCCTAACCTTAGCCTAACCGTAACCATAACCATAAAACTAAACCTAACCTTAACCCAAACCTAAGCTTAATCCTAACCCTAAACTAAGCCAAACCCTAACCGTAACCCTAACCTAACCCAAACCCTGGACTAAGCATAACTCTAATGCAAACCTTAGCATATTCCTAACCGGAACCCTAAGCCTAACCATAAACTAACCATAACCCTAACCCTAGCTTAACCAAAACCATAACTGTAACACTAAGCCTAACTCTAACACAAACCTAAACTTAATCCTAACCCTAAACTAAGCCTAAACCTAACCGTAACCCTAACCTAAACCTAACCCTAACTGTGACCTAACATAACCTAACAGTATCCTTATCACTAATCTAAGCCTAACCCTAACCTAAGCCTAACCCTAACCATAACAATAACCATAAACTAACCCTAACCCTAAATTAAGCCTAACCCTAACCCAAACCTAAGCTTAATCCTAACCCTAAACTAAGCCTAACCCTAACCCTAACCCTGAACTAAGCATAACTCTAATGCAAACCTTAGCATATTACTAACCAGAACCCTAAGCCTAACCATAAACTAACCATAACCCTAACCCTATCTTAACCAAAACCATAACTGTAACACTTAGCCTAACTCTAAACCAAACCTAAGATTAATCCTAACCCTAAACTAAGCCTAACCCTAACCATAACCCTAACCTAAGCCTAACTCTAAACCTAAGCCTAATCCTAAACTAACCCTAACCCTAAACTAAGCCTAAACCTAACCCAAACCTAAGCCTATTCCTAAATCTAACCCTTTCCTAACCTTAAAACCTAACCCATAACCTAATCCTAAATTAACCCTAAGCCTAACCCTAAACCAAACCAAAGCCTATTCCTAACCCTAACCTGATCTTAACCTTAAACACTAACCCTAACCTAAGCCTAACCCTAACCCTAAGCTAACCCTAACCTACCATAACCTAACCCTAAGCTAAGTCTAACCCTATTCCTAACCCAAACCCTTAGCCTAACCCTAACTCTAACAGTATCCTTAACACTAACCTAAGCCTAACCATAACCCTAACCCTAACTCTAACCCTAACCTAAGCCTAACCCTAACCATAACTCTAAACCTAAGCCTAACCCTAAACTATCACTAAACTAAGCCTATTCCTAACCATAACCCTATCCTAACCCTAAACCCTAACCCTAACATAAGCCTAACCCTAACCTTAGCCTAACCCTAACCTAAACAAAACTTAAACCTGACACTAAGCCTAACCCTAAGCTTAACCCTGACCTAACCCTAATCTCAACCCTAACACTATGCCTGACCCTAATGCTAACCTAACTCTAACCCTAACCTAACCCTAACCATATGACTAACCCTATCCCTACCCAAACCCTAACACTAACCTAAGCATAACAATAACCTTAAAACTAACCTTAACCTTAACCTAACCCTAACCCTAACACTAACCTAAGACTAACCTTAACCATAACAATAACCATAATCTAACCCTTACCCTAAATTAAGCCTAACCCTAACCCAAACCTAAGCTTAATCCTAACCCTAAACTAAGCCTAACCCTAACCATAACCCTAACCTAACCCTAACACTGAACTAAGCATAACTCTAATGCAAACCTTAGCATATCACTAACCAGAACCCTAAGCCTAACCATAAACTAACCTTAACCCTAACCCTAGCTTAACCAAAACCATAACCGTAACACTAAGCCTAACTCTAACCCAAACCTATGCTTAATCCTAACCCTAAACTAAGCCTAATCCTAACCGTAACCCTAACCTTAACCTAACCTAACCCTAACCTAAGCCTAACTCTATACCTAAGCCAAACCTAAACTAAAACTAACCCTAAACTAAGCCTAACCCTAATCCAAACCTAAGCCTATTCCTAAACCTAACCCTTTAATAACCTTAAAACCTAACCCTAACCTAAGCCTAACACAACCCTAACCTAATCCTAACCACACCATAATCTAAGCCTAACCCTAAACCTAACCCTAACCTTGACCTAAGCCAAACTCTAACCCTAAGCCTTATCCTAAATTAACCCTAACCCTAAACCAAACCAAAGCCCATTCCTAACCCTAACCTGATCTCAACCTTAAACACTAACCCTAACCTAAGCCTAACCCTATCCCTAAGCCAACCCTTACCTACCATAACCTAACCCTAACCTAAGCCTAACCCTTTATCTAACCCTAACCCTTAGCCTAACCCTAACCCTAACAGTATCCTTAGCAATAACCAAAGACTAACCCTAAACTAAGCCTAACCCTAACCATAGCCCTAACTCTAACCCTAACCTAAGCCTAACCCTAACTCTAAACCTAAGCCTAACCCTAAACTATCACTAAACTAAACCTATTCCTAACCATAACCCTATCCTAACCCTAAACCCAAACCCTAACATAAGCCTAACCCTAACCTAAACATAACCCTAACCTAAACATAACCTAAGCCTGACACTAAGCCTAACCCTAAATTTAACCCTGACCTAATCCTAATCTCAACCCTAACCCTATGCCTGACCATAATGCTAACCTAACTCTAACCCTAATCTAACCCTAACCTTAAGCTAACCATAACAGTATCCTTAACCCTAACCTAAGCCTAACCCTAACCTAACCCTAACCGTAACCCTAAACCTAACATAAGCCTAACCCTAACCCCAACTCTAAACCTAAGCTTAACCCAAACCCTAAACCTAACCTAACCCTAACCTAAGCCTAACCCTAAGCCTAACCCTAACAGTATCCCTATCCATAACCTAAGCCTAATCCTAACCGTAACCCTTACTCTAAACCTAACATAAGCCTAACCATAACCATAACTCTAAACCTAAGCTTAACCCAAACCCTAACCATAACCTAACCCTAACCTAAGCCTAACCCTAACCCTGAACTAAGCATAACTCTAATGCAAACCTAAGCATATTCCTAACCGGAACCCTAAACCTAACCATAAAGTAACGCTAACCCTAACCTTAGCCTAACCGTAACCATAACCATAAAACTAAACCTAACCTTAACCCAAACCTAAGCTTAATCCTAACCCTAAACTAAGCCAAACCCTAACCGTAACCCTAACCTAACCCAAACCCTGGACTAAGCATAACTCTAATGCAAACCTTAGCATATTCCTAACCGGAACCCTAAGCCTAACCATAAACTAACCATAACCCTAACCCTAGCTTAACCAAAACCATAACTGTAACACTAAGCCTAACTCTAACACAAACCTAAACTTAATCCTAACCCTAAACTAAGCCTAAACCTAACCGTAACCCTAACCTAAACCTAACCTAACGCTAACCCTAACCTAAGCCTAACCCTAAGCCTAACCCTAAACCTAACCCTAAAATAACCCCAATCTCAAATCTAATCTAAGCCTGACCCGAACCCATACATAACCCTAACCTAAGCCTAACCCTAACTGTGACCTAACATAACCTAACAGTATCCTTATCACTAATCTAAGCCTAACCCTAACCTAAGCCTAACCCTAACCATAACCGTAACTCTAACCCTAACCTAAGCTTTCCCCTAACCTTAACTCTAAACCTAAGCCAAACCATAAACTAACCCTAACCCTAAACTAAGCCTATTTCTAACCATAACCCTATCCTAACCCTAAACCCTACCCCTAACCTAAGCCTAATCCTAACACTAGCCTAACACTAACCTAAACATAACCTAAGCCTGACCTTAAGCCTGACTCTAAGCTTAACCCTGACCTAACCCTAATCTCAACCCTAACCCTAGCCAAACCGTAACCATAACCCTAACCTAACCCTAACAGCATCCCTAACCTAAGCCTAACCCTAACCTAAGCCTAACCCTAACCCTAAACCTATCCCTAACTCTGACCCTAACCCTAACCGAAGCCTAAATCTGAACCTATGCCTAACCCTAAACTAACGCTAACCCTAAACTAAGCCTAATCCTAAACCAAACCTATGCCTATTCCTAACCCTAACCCTATCCTAACCCTATCCTAAACCTAGCCCTAACCTAAGCCAAACCCTATTCCTAACCCTAACTCTAAACCTGTCCCAAGCCTAATCCTAACCTAAGCCTAACACTAAACCTAAGCCTAACCCTAAACTAACCCTAAACCTAAATTAAGCCTAACTCTAACCCAAACCTAGCCTTATTTTTAACCCTAACCCTATCCTAACCCTAAACCCTAACCTTAGCCTAACCCTAACACTAACCTAATCCTAACCTCACCCTAAACCTAAGCCTAACAATAACCTAACCCTAATCTCAATCCTAACAAATGCCTGACCCTAATGCTCACATAACCCTAACCCTAACATAACCATAACCCTATGCCTAACCCTATCCCTACCCAAACCTTAACACTAACCTAAGCCTAACCTTAAACCTAACCTTAACCTTAACCTAACCCTTTCACTAACATAACCCTAACCAGAACAATAACTCTAAACTAACCCTTACCCTAAACTAAGCCTAACTCTAACCCTAATCTGAGCATAAATATAACCCTAAGCCTAACCTAACCCTAACAGTATCCCTAACCTTAACATAAGCCTAACCCTAACCTAACCCTAACAGTATCCCTACCCATAACCTAAGCTTAATCCTAACACTAACCCTTACTCTAAACCTAACATAAGCCTAACCATAACCATAACTCTAAACCTAATCTTAACCCAAACCCTAACCATAACCTAACCCTAACCTAAGCCTAACCCTAACCCTGAACTAAGCATAACTCTAATGCAAACCAAAGCATATTCCTAACCGGAACCCTAAACCTAACCATAAACTAACCCTAACCCTAACCTTTACCTAACCGTAACCATAACCATAACACTAAGCCTAACATTAACCCAAACCTAAGCTTAATCCTAACCCTAAACTAAGCCTAACCCTCACCGTAACCCTAACCTAACCCTAACCCTGAACTAAGCATAACTCTAATGCAAACCTTAGCATATTCCTAACCGGAACCCTAAGCCTAACCATAAACTAACCATAACCCTAACCCTAGCTTAACCAAAACCATAACCGTAACTATGCCTAACTCTAACCCAAACCTAAACTTAATCCTAACCCTAAACTAAGCCTAAACCTAACCGTAACCCTAACCTAAACCGAACCTCACCCTAACCTAACCCTAAATCTAACCCTAAGCTCAACCCAAACCCTAAACCTAACCTTACCCTAACCCTATGCCTAACCCTATGCCTAACCCTAAACCTAACCCTAATATAACCCTAATCTCAACCCTAATCTAAGTCTGAACCTAACCCTTACATAACCCTAACCATTTGCCTAACCCTATCCCTACCCAAACCCTAACACTAGCCTAAGCCTAAGGCTATACCTAACCTAACCCAAATTTTATCCTAAGCCTAACCCTAACTCTGACCTAACATAACCTAACAGTATCCTTAACCCTAACCTAAGCCTAACCCTAACCTAAGCCTAACCCTAACCATAACCCTAACTCTAACCCTAACCTAACCTTACCCTAACCATACTAAACTAAAAATAACCTAAGCCTGACCTTATGCCTTACCCTAAGCTTAACCCTAACCTAACCCTTATCTCAACCCTAACCTTTGCCTGAACCTATTGCTAACCTAACTCTAACCCTAACCTAACCCTAACCCTATGACTAACCCTATCCCTACCCAAACCCTAACACTAACCTAAGCATAACAATAACCTTAAAACTAACATTACCCTTAACCTAACCCTAACCCTAACACTAACCTAAGCCTAACCCTAACCATAACAATAACCATAAACTATCCCTTACCCTAAACTAAGCCTAACTCTAACCCTAACCTGATGTTAAATATAACCCTAATCCAAACCTAACCCTAACAGTATCCCTAACCCTAACCTTAGCCTAACCTTAACCTAACCCTAACAGTATCCCTAACCCTAACCTAAGGTTAATCCTAACCCTAACCCTTACCCTAACTCTAAACCTAACATAAGCCTAACCATAACCTAACAATAACCTAATCCTAACCCTAACCCTGAACTAAGCATATTTCTAATGCAAACCTAAGCATATTCTTAACCGGAACCCTAAAACTAACCATAAACTAACCCTAACCCTAGCCTAACCCTAACCCTAACCTAAGCCTAACTCTAAACCTAAGCCTAATCCTAAACTAACCCTAACCCTAAACTAAGCCTAACCCTAACCCAAACCTAAGCATATTCCTAATCGGAACCCTAAGCCTAACCATAAACTTACCCTAACCCTAGCCTAACCGTAACAATAACCGTAACACTAAGCGTAACCCTAACCCATACCTAAACTTAATCCTAACCCTAAACTAACCCTAACCCAAACCTAAGCCTAATCCTAAACCTAACCCTATCCTAACATTAAAACCTAACCATAACCTAAGCCTAACCCAACCCTCACCTAACCCTAACCAAACATTAGCCTAAGCCTAACCCTAACCCTAACCTAACCCTAACCTAACCCTAACCTAACCATAACCTAATCCTAACCTGAACCTAACCCTATTCCTAACCCTAAAACTTAGCCTAACCCTAACACTAACCTAACCATAACAGTATCCTTAACACAAACTTAAGCCAATCCCTAACCTAAGCCTAACCCTTACCATAACCCTAACTATAACCCTAACCAAAGCCTAAACCTAACCCTAATCTAACCCTAACCCTAATCGAAGCCCTATTCCTAACCATAACCCTATCCTAACCGTAAATCCTAACACTAAACTAAGCCTAACCCTAATCCTAGCCTAACCCTACCATAACCATAACCTAAGCCAAACCCAAAGCTTAACCCTAAGCTTAACCCTGACCTAACCCTAATCTCAACCCTAACTCTATGCCTGACCATAATGGTAACCTAACTCTAACCCTAACCCTAACTCTAACTGTAAACTAAGCCTAACCCTAACCATAAATCTAAACCTAAGCCAAACCCTAAACTATCCCTAAACTAAGCCTATTCCTAACCATAACCCTATCCTAACCCTAATCCCTAACCCTAACATAAGCCTAACTCTAGCCTAACCCTAACCCTAATCATAAACCTAGCCCTAACACTAACACTAACCCTAACCCGATCCCTAACCTTAAATTTTAACCCTAACCCTAACCCTGAACCCAAACCCTAACCCTCACCTTTACCTTAACCCTAACCCTAAACCCTTTCCCTAACCCTAACCCTAAACCCTAACCCTAACTCAGCCCTAACCCTAACCCTAACCCTAGCACTAACACTAACCCTAAACCCTAACCCTAAACCCTAACCCTAAACTTTAACCATAACCCTAACCCTAAACCTAGCCCTAACCCTAACACTAACCCTAACCCTGACCCTAACCCTGAACCCTAACCCTGACCCTAACCCTGAACCCTAACCCTAACCCTATCCCTAAACCCTCACCCTAACCCTAACCCTTACCATAACCCTAAACCTAAACCATTTCACTAACCCTACACCCTATCCCAGCCCTAACCCTAACCCTAAACCCTAACTCTAACCCTAACCCTAACCCAAGCCCTAACCCTAACCCTAAACCTAATCCCAAACCGTAACCCTAACCCTAAACTTTAACCCTAACCCTAAAACCTAACCCTAACCCTAATCTTTAACCCTAACCCTATCCCAAACTTTATACCCTAACCCTAGCCCTAACCCTAACCCTATCCCTAACCGTAACCCTAAACCCTAAACTTTAACCCTAACCCTGAACCCTAACCCTATCCCTAAACCCTAACCCTTACCGTAGCCCTAACCCTAAACCCTATCCCAGCCCTAACCCTAACCCTAGCCCTAACCCAAACACTAACCCTAAACCCTAACCCTAAAAACTAACTCTAACCCTAACCCTAAACCTAACTCTAACCCTAAACTTTAACCTTAACCCTAACCCGAACACTAAACCTAATCCCAAACCATAACCCTAACCCTAAACTTTAACCCTAACCCTAAAATCTAAACCTAACCATAACCCTAAACCCTAACCCTAACCCTAAACCTTAACCCTTAACCTAACCCAGCCCTAACCCTTACCCTAACCCTAAAACCTTACCCTAACAATAGCACTAACCCTAACCCTAACACTCACCCTAACCCTAGCCCTAGCCCTAACACTAACCCTAATACCAACCCTAACCGTAACCTTGCCCTAACCCTAGCTCTAACCCTAACCCTAACCTTAAACACTAACCCTAACCCTAAACCCTAACCCTAAACCCTAAACCCTAACTTTAACCCTAACCCTAACCCTAAACCTAGCCCTAACCCTAACACTAACACTAACCATGACCCTAACCTTAAACTTTAACCCTAACGATAAACCTAACCTTTACCCTAACCGTACCCCTAACCCTAAACCCTAACCCTAACCCTAACCCTAAACCCTAAACCTGAACCCTAACCCTAACCTTATCCCTAAACCCTATCCCTAACCCTAACCCTTACTGTAACCCTATCCGTAAACCTAAACCTTAACCCTAACGCAAGCCCTAACCCTAAACTTAACGCTAAACTTTAACCCTAACCCTAGCCCAAACCCTAACACTAACCCTAACCCTAACCCTAAACTTTAACCCTAACACAAACTTTAAACCCTAACCCTAAAACTTACCCTAGCCCTAGCCCGAACCCTAACCCTAACACTAAGCCTAACCCTAGCCCTAACCCTAACCCTAACCCTAAAACTTAACCTAACCTTAACCCTAAACCCTAAACCCTAACCCTAGCCCTAACACTAACCAAAACCCTAGCCCAAACCCTAACCCTAAACTTTAACCCTAACCATCACCCTAAACCCTAACCCTAAACCTAAACCCTAACCATAACCCTAGCCCTAACCCTAAACCCTAACCCTAAACCCTAACCCTAACCATAGCCCTAAACCTAACCCTAACACTAAACATTAACCCTAACCCTCACCCTAAACCCTAACCCTAACCCTAAACCATAACCCTAACCGTAACCCTAACCCTAAAACCTAACCCTAACCCTAATCTTTAACCCTAACCCAAACTTTAAACCCTAACCCTAGCCTTAACCCTAACACTAATCCTAACCCTAAACCCTAAACCCTAACCCTAACCCTAACCCTAAAACCTAACCCTAAACCTAAACCCTAACTCTAACCCTAGCCCTAACCCTAACCATAACCCTAACCCTAACCCTAACCCTAAACTTTAACCCTAAACCTAACCATAACCCTAAACCCTAACCCTAACCCTAAACTTTAACTGTAACCCTTACCCTAAACTTTAACCCTAACCCGAATACTAACCCTAAACCCTAACACTAACCCTAACCCTAAACTTTAACCCTGACCCTAACCCAAACTTTAAACCCTAACCGTAAAACTTACCCTAACCCTAGACCGAACCCTAACTCTAACCCTAACCCTAGCCCTAACCCTAAACCTAACTCTAAAACTTAACCTAACTCTAACCCTAACCTTAACCCGAACCCTAACCTTAAACCCTAAACCCTAACCCTAGCCCTTACCCTAACCAAAACCCTAGCCCAAACCCTAACCCTAAACTTTAACCCTAACCCTCACCCTAAACCATAACCCTAAACCTAAACCCTAACCGTAACCCTAGCCCTAACCCTAAACCGTAACCCTTACTCTAACCCTAGCCCTAACCCAAACTTTAACGCTAAACTTTAACCTTAACCCTAACCCTAACCCTAAACTTTAACCCTAACCCTCACCCTAAACACTAAACCTAACCCTAAACCCTAACCCTAACCGTAACCGTAACCCTAGCCCTAACCCTAACCCTAAAACCTAACCCTAACCCTAACCATAATCTTTAACCATAACCCTAACCCAAACTTTAAACCGTAACCCTAGCCCTAACCCTAACCCCTAAACCCTAACCCTAACCCTAACCCTAAAACCTAACCCTAAACCTAAACCCCAACTCTAACCCTAGACCTAACCCTATCCTTAACCATAACCCTAACCCTAAACTTTAACCCTAAACCTAACCATAACCCTAAACCCTATCCCTAAACTCTAACCCTAACCCTAAACCTATCCCTAACCGTAACCCTAGCCCTAACCCTAACCCTAGCCCTAACTCCAACCTTAACGCCAAACTTTAACCTTAACCATAACCCTAACCATAGCCCAAACCCTAACCCTCACCCTAAACCCTAACCCTAACCCTAAACCCTAACCCTAACCGTAACCCTAACCCTAAAACCTAACCCTAACCCTAATCTTTAACCCTAACCCTAACCCAAACTTTAAACCCTAACCCTAGCCCTAACCCTAACCCTAACACCGACCCTAACCCTAAACCCTAACCCTAACCCTAAAACCTAACCCTAAACCTAAACCCTAACTCTAACCCTAGCCCTAAACCTAACCTTAACCATAACCCAAACCCTCACCCTAAACCCTAACCCTAATCCTAAACCCTAACCGTAACCCTAGCCCTAACCCTAAACCCTAACCCTAAACCCTAACCCTAACCCTAGCCCTAAACCTAACCCTAACACAAGGCTAACTCTAGCCTAACCCTAACCCTAATCATAAACCTAGCCCTAACACTAACACTAACCCTAACCCTGACCCTAACCTTAAACTTTAACCCTAACCCTAACCCTGAACCCAAACCCTAACCCTCACCTTTACCTTAACCCTAACCCTAAACCTTTTCCCTAACCCTAACCCTAACCCTAAACCCTAACCCTAACTCAGCCCTAACCCTAACCCTAACCCTAGCACTAACACTAACCCTAAACCCTAACCCTAAACCCTAACCCTAAACTTTAACCATAACCCTAACCCTAAACCTAGCCCTAACCCTAACACTAACCCTAACCCTGACCCTAACCCTGAACCCTAACCCTGACCCTAACCCTGAACCCTAACCCTAACCCTATCCCTAAACCCTCACCCTAACCCTAACCATTACCATAACCCTAAACCTAAACCATTTCCCTAACCCTACACACTATCCCAGCCCTAACCCTAACCCTATACCCTAACTCTAACCCTAACCCAAGCCCTAACCCTAACCCTAAACTTTAACCTTAACCCTAACCCTAACCCTAAACCTAATCCCAAACCGTAACCCTAACCCTAAACTTTAACCCTAACCCTAACCCTGAAACCTAACCCTAACCCTAATCTTTAACCCTAACCCTAACCCAAACTTTATACCCTAACCCTAGCCCTAACCCTAACCCTATCCCTAACCGTAACCCTAAACCCTAAACTTTAACCCTAACCCTAACCCTGAACCCTAACCCTAACCCTATCACTAAACCCTAACCCTAACCCTTACCGTAACCCTAACCCTAAACCCTATCCCAGCCCTAACCCTAACCCTAGCCCTAACCCAAACACTAACCCTAAACCCTAACCCTAAAAACTAACTCTAACCCTAACCCTAACCCTAACCCTAAACTTTAACCTTAACCCTAACCCTAACCCTAAACATAATCCCAAACCATAACCCTAACCCTAAACTTTAACCCTAACCCTAAAACCGAAACCTAACCGTAACCCTAAACCCTAACCCTAACCCTAAACCTTAACCCTTAACCTAACCCAGCCCTAACCCTAACCCTAACCCTAAAACCTTACCCTAACCATAGCACTAACCCTAAAACTAACACTCACCCTAACCCTAGCCTAGCCCTAGCCCTAACACTAACCCTAATACCAACCCTAACCCTAACCTTGCCCTAACCCTAGCTCTAACCCTAACCCTAACCTTAAACACTAACCCTAACCCTAAACCCTAACCCTAAACCCTAAACCCTAACTTTAACCCTAACCCTAACCCTAAACCTAGCCCTAACCCTAACACTAACACTAACCCTGACCCTAACCTTAAACTTTAACCCTAACGATAAACCTAACCTTTACCCTAACCGTACCCCTAACCCTAAACCCTAACCCTAACCCTAAACCCTAAACCTGAACCCTAACCCTAACCCTATCCCTAAACCCTATCCCTAACCCTAACCCTTACCGTAACCCTAACCGTAAATCTAAACCTTAACCCTAACGCAAGCCCTAACCTTAACGCTAAACTTTAACCCTAACCCTAGCCGAAACCCTAACACTAACCCTAACCCTAACCATAAACTTTAACCCTAACCCAAACTTTAAACCCTAACCCTAAAACTTACCCTAGCCCTAGCCCAAACCCTAACCCTAACACTAAGCCTAACCCTAGCCCTAACCCTAACCCTAAAACTTAACCTAACCTTAACCCTAAACCCTAAACCCTAGCCCTAACACTAACCAAAACCCTAGCCCAAACCCTAACCCTAAACTTTAACCCTAACCCTCACCCTAAACCCTAACCCTAAACCTAAACCCTAACCGTAACCCTAGCCCTAACCCTAAACCCTAACCCTAAACCCTAACCCTAGCCCTAAACCTAACCCTAACACTAAACATTAACCCTAACCCTCACCCTAAACCCTAACCCTAACCCTAAACCATAACCCTAACCGTAACCCTAACCCTAAAACCTAACCCTAACCCTAATCTTTAACCCTAACCCAAACTTTAAACCCTAAACCTAGCCTTAACCCTAACACTAATCCTAACCCTAAACCCTAAACCCTAACCCTAACCCTAACCCTAAAACCTAACCCTAAACCTAAACCCTAACTCTAACCCTAGCCCTAACCCTAACCATAACCCTAACCCTAACCCTAAACTTTAACCCTAAACCTAACCATAACCCTAAACCCTAACCCTAACCCTAAACTCTAACTGTAACCCTTACCCTAAACTTTAACCCTAACCCTAATACTAACCCTAAACCCTAACACTAACCCTAACCCTAAACTTTAACCCTAACCCTAACCCAAACTTTAAACCCTAACCCTAAAACTTACCCTAACCCTAGACCGAACCCTAACTCTAACCCTAACCCTAGCCCTAACCTTAAACCTAACTCTAAAACTTAACCTAACCCTAACCCTAACCTTAACACTAACCCTAACCTTAAACCCTAAACCCTAACCCTAGCCCTTACCCTAACCAAAACCCTAGCCCAAACCCTAACCCTAAATTTTAACCCTAACCCTCACCCTAAACCATAACCCTAAACCTAAACCCTAACCGTAACCCTAGCCCTAACCCTAAACCCTAACCCTTACTCTAACCCTAGCCCTAACCCAAACCTTAACGCTAAACTTTAACCTTA
This sequence comes from Taudactylus pleione, assembly GCA_031769625.1. Lineage (NCBI taxonomy): Eukaryota > Metazoa > Chordata > Amphibia > Anura > Myobatrachidae > Taudactylus > Taudactylus pleione. The sequence continues at coordinate 22,109,137 of JAUIMM010000384.1, forward strand.
ACCCTAACCCTAAACTTTAACCCTAACCCTCACCCTAAACCCTAACCCTAACCCTAAACCCTAACCGTAACCGTAACCCTAGCCCTAACCCTAACCCTAAAACCTAACCCTAACCCTAACCATAATCTTTAACCATAACCCTAACCCAAACTTTAAACCCTAACCCTAGCCCTAACCCTAACCCCTAAACCCTAACCCTAACCCTAACCCTAAAACCTAACCCTAAACCTAAACCCCAACTCTAACCCTAGACCTAACCCTATCCTTAACCATAACCCTAACCCTAAACTTTAACCCTAAACCTAACCATAACCCTAAACCCTAACCCTAAACTCTAACCCTAAACCTATCCCTAACCGTAACGCTAGCCCTAACCCTAACCCTAGCCCTAACTCTAACCTTAATGCTAAACTTTAACCTTAACCATAACCCTAACCATAGCCCAAACCCTAACCCTCACCCTAAACCCTAACCCTAACCCTAAACCCTAACCCTAACCTTAACCCTAACCCTAAAACCTAACCCTAACCCTAATCTTTAACCCTAACCCTAACACAAACTTTAAACCCTAGCCCTAAACCTAACCCTAACACCGACCCTAACCCTAAACCCTAACCCTAACCCTAAAACCTAACCCTAAACCTAAACCCTAACTCTAACCCTAGCCCTAACCCTAACCATAACCCAAACCCTAACCCTAAACTTTAACCCTAACCCTCACCCTAAACCCTAACCCTAAACCTAAACCCTAACCGTAACCCTAGCCCTAACCCTAAAACCTAACCCTAAACCCTAACCCTAGCCCTAAACCTAACCATAACACTAAACATTAACCCTAACCCTCACCCTAAACCATAACGCTAACCGTAACCCTAACCCTAAAACCTAACCCTAACCCTAATCTTTAACCCTAACCCAAACTTTAAACCCTAACCCTAGCCTTAACCCTAACACTAATCCTAACCCTAAACCCTAAACCCTAACCCTAACCCTAAAACCTAACCCTAAACCCTAACTCTAACACTAGCCCTAACCCTAACCATAACCCTAACCCTAACCCTAAACTTTAACCCTAAACCTAACCATAACCCTAAACCCTAACCCTAAACTCTAACTGTAACCCTTACCCTAAACTTTAACCCTAACCCTAATACTAACCCTAAACACTAACACTAACCCTAACCATAACCCTAAACTTTAACCCTAACCCAAACTTTAAACCCTAACCCTAAAACTTACCCTAACTCTAGACCGAACCCTAACTCTAACCCTAACCCTAGCCCTAACCCTAAACCTAACTCTAAAACTTAACCTAACCCTAACCCTAACCTTAACTCTAACCCTAACCTTAAACCCTAAACCCTAACCCTAGCCCTTACCCTAACCAAAACCCTAGCCCAAACCCTAACCCTAAACTTTAACCCTAACCCTCACCCTAAACCATAACCCTAAACCTAAACCCTAACCGTAACCCTAGCCCTAACCCTAAACCCTAACCCTTACTCTAACCCTAGCCCTAACCCAAACCTTAACGCTAAACTTTAACCTTAACCCTAACCCTAACCCTAAACTTTAACCCTAACCCTCACCCTAAACCCTAACCCTAACCCTAAACCCTAACCCTAACCCTAACCATAATCTTTAACCATAACCCTAACCCAAACTTTAAACCCTAACCCTAGCCCTAACCCTAACCCCTAAACCCTAACCCTAACCCTAACCCTAAAACCTAACCCTAAACCTAAACCCTAACTCTAACCCTAGACCTAACCCTATCCTTAACCATAACCCTAACCCTAAACTTTAACCCTAAACCAAACCATAACACTAAACCCTAACCCTAAACTCTAACCCTAACCCTAAACCTATCCCTAACCGTAACCCTAGCCCTAACCCTAACCCTAGCCCTAACTCTAACCTTAACGCTAAACTTTAACCTTAACCATAACCCTAACCATAGCCCAAACCCTAACCCTCACCCTAAACCCTAACCCTAACCTTAAACCCTAACCGTAACCCTAACCCTAAAACCTAACCCTAACCCTAATCTTTAACCCTAACCCTAACCCTAACCCTAACCCTAACACCGACCCTAACCCTAAACCCTAACCCTAACCCTAAAACCTAACCCTAAACCTAAACCCTAACTCTAACCCTAGCCCTAACCCTAACCTTAACCATAACCCTAACCCTAACCCTAAACTTTAACCATAACCCTAAACCCTAAAGTTAACCCTAAACCCTAACACTAACCCTAAACACTAACACTAACCCTAACCCTAAACTTTAACCCTAACCCAAACTTTAAACCCTAACCCTAAAACTTACCCTAACCCTAGAACTAGCCCGAACCCTAACCCTAACCCTAGTCCTAACCCTAACCCTAAAACTTAACCGTAACCCTAACACTAACCCTAAACCCTAACACTAATCCTAACCCTAACCCTAATCTTTAACCCTAACCCTAACCATCCTTTAAAAACTAAACCTAACCCTAAAACTTACCCTAGCCCTAGCCCGAACCTTAACCCTAACTCTAACACTAACCCTAGCCCTAACCCTAAACCTAACCCTAAAACTTACCCTAACCTTAACCCTAACCCTAAACCTTAAACCCTAACCCTAGCCCTGACCCTAACCAAAACCCTAGCCCAAACCATAACCCTAAAATTTAACCATAAACCTCACCCTAAACCCTAAACCCTAACCCTAAACCTAAACCCTAACCCTAACCGTAACCCTAGCCCTAACCCTAAACCTAAACCCTAACCTTAACCCTAACCCAAGCCCTAACCCTAACCTTAATGCTAAACTTTAACCTTAACCCTAACCTTAACCATAGCCCAAACCCTAACCCTAACTCTAAACTTTATCCCTAACCCTCACCCTAAATCCTAACCCTAACCCTAAACCCTAACCCTAACTGTAACTTTAGCCCTAACACTAATACTAAAACCTAACCCTAACCCAAACTTTAAACCCTAACCCTAACACTAACCCTAACCCAAAACCCTAAACCCTAACGCTAACCCTAACCCTAAAACTTAACCCTAAATCTAAACCCTAACTCTAAACCTAGCCCTAACCCTAACCTTAACCATAACCCTAACCCTAACCCTAAACCTAAACTTTAACCCTAAACCTAACCATAACCCTAAACCCTAGCCCTAACCCTAAACTCTAACCTTAACCCTAACCCTAAACTTTAACCCTAACCCTAACACTAACCCTAAACCCTAACACTAACCCTAACCCTAACCCATACTTTAAACCCTAACCCTAACCCTAAAACTTACCCTAGCCCTAGCCTGAACCCTAACCCTAACACTAACCTTAACCCTAACCCTAACCCTAACCCTAAAACTTAACCTAACACTAACCCTAACCCTAACCTTAACCCAAACCCTAAACCCTAAACCCTAACCCTAGCCCTAACCCTAACCAAAACCCTAGCCCAAACCCTAACCCTAAACTTTAACCCTCACCCTAAACCCTAATCCTAAACCAAAACCCTAACCCTAACCGTAACCCTAACCTTTACCCTAAACCCTATCTCTAAACCCTAACACTAGCCCTAACCCTAACGCTAAACTTTAACCTTAACCCTAACCCTAGCCCAAACCCTATCCCTAAACTTTAACCCTAACCCTCACCCTAAACCTTAACCCTAACCCTAAACCCTAACCATTTCCCTAGCCCTAACCCTAACGCTAAAACCTAACCCTAACCCTAACCCTAAACTTTAACCCTAAACCTAACCATAACCCTAAACCCTAACCCTAACCCTAAACTCTAACCATAACCCTAACCCTAAACTTTAACCCTAACCCTAACACTAACCCTAAACCCTAACTCTAACCCTAACCCTAACCCTAAACTTTAACCCTAAACCTAACCATAACCCTAAACCCTAACCCTAAACTCTAACCTTAACACTAACCCTAAACCCTAACTCTAACCCTAACCCTAACCCAAACTTTAAACCATAACCCTAACCATAAAACTAGCCCTAGCCCGAACCCTAACCCTAACACTAACCCTAACCCTAGCCCTAACCCTAACCCTAAAACTTAACCTAACCTTAACCCTAACCCTAGCCCTAACCCTAACCAAAACCCAAGCCCAAACCCTAACCATAAACTTTAACCCTAACCCTCACCCTAAACCCTAACCCTAAATCTAAACCCTAACCCTAACCGTAACCCTAGCCCTAACCCTAAACCCTAGCCCAAACCCTAACCCTAACCCTAAACTTTAACCCTAACCCTCACCCTAACCCTAAACCCTAACCCTAACCTTAACCTTAGCCCTAACCCTAACCCTAAAACCTAACCCTAACCCTAATCCTAATCTGTAACCCTAACCCTAACCCAAACCTTAAACCATAACCCTAGCACTAACCCTAACCCTAACACTAACACTAACCATAACCCTAAACCCTAACCCTAAACCTAAACCTTAACTCTTCCCTAGGCCTAACCCTAACCTTAACCATAACCGTAACCCTAACCCTAACCCTAAACTTTAACTCTAATTCTAACCATAACCCTAACCCTAAACTTTAACCCTAACACTAACCTTAAACCCTAACACTAACCCTAACCCTAAACTATAACCCTAACCCTAACCCAAACTTTAAACCCTAACCCTTACCCTAAAACTTGCTCTAGCCCGAACCCTAACCCTAACACTAACCCTAGCCCTAACCCTAAAACTTAACCTAACCCTAACCTTAACCCTATTTCTAACCCTAAACCCTAATCCCTAACCCTAACCCTAGCCCTAACCCTAACCAAGTTCCTAAGCCTAAACTTTAACCCTCACCCTAAACCCTAACCCTAAACCTAAACCCTAACCCTAACCTTAAACCCTAACCCTAAACCCTAACCCTAATCCTAGCCATAACCCTAACCTTAACGCTAAACTTTAACCTTAACCCTAGCTCTAACCCTAACCCTAACCCTAGCACTAACCCTAACCCTCACCCTAACACTAAACCCTAAAGCTAACCCTAACCCTAACCGTAACCCTAAACCCTAACCCTAAACCCTAACTCTAACCCTAACCAAGCCCTAACCCTAACCCTAAACCCTTACCCTAACCCTAGCACTAACCCTAACCCTATCACTTACCCTAACCCTAGCCCTAAAACTAACCCTAACACTAACCCTAACCCAGCCATAACCCTAGCTCTAACCCTAAACCCTAACCCTAACCCTCAGCCCTAACCCTAAACCCTAACCCTAAACTTTATCCCTAACCCTAAACCTAGCCCTAACCCTAACACGAACCATAACCCAGACAATAACCTTAAACTTTAACCCTAAACCTAACCGTAACCCTAACCCTATCCCTATACCCTATCCCTTACCGTAACCCTAACCCTAAACCCTAACCCAGCCCTAACCCTAACCCTAACCATAGCCCTAACCCTAACCCAAACACTAACCGTAAACCCTAACCCTAAACTTTAACCATAACCCTAACCCTAAATCCTAACCCTAACCCTAAACCCTAAACCTAACCCTAACCCTAACCGTAACCCTAAACCCTAACCCTAACCCTAACCATAAATCCTAACCCTAACCCAGCCCTTACCCTAACCCTAAACCCTTACCTTAACCCTAACCCTTACCCTAGCACTAACCCTAACACTTACCATAACCCTAGCCCTTGCCCTAACACTAACACTAACACCAACCCTAACCCTAACCCTAACCCAGCCCTAACCCTAACCTTAAACCCTAACCCTAAACCCTAACCCTAAGCCTAACCCTAATCCTTAAACCCTAACATTAACCCTGACCCTCAGTCCTAACCCTAAACCCTAACCCTAAACTTTAACCCTAACCCTAAACCAAGCCCTAACCCTAACACTTACCCTAACCCTGACCCTAACCTTAAACTTAAACCCTAAACCTAACCTTAACCCTAACTGTAACCCTAACCCTAAACCCTAACCCTAAACCCTAAACCCTAGCCCTGACCTTAAAACCTAACCCTAACCCTAAACTTTAACCCTAAACCTAACCTTAAACTTTAACCCTAACCATAACCCAAACTTTAAACCTTAACCCTAACCCTAAAACTTGCCCTAGCCCTAGCCCGAACCCTAACCATAACACTAACCCTAGCCCTAACCCTAACCCTAAAACTTAACCTAACCCTAACCTTAACCCTAACCCTAAACCCTAACCCTAGCCCTTACCCTAAACCTAAACCCTAACCCTAACCGTAACCCTTGCCCTAACCCTAAACCCTAACCCTAACCCTAGACCTAACCCTAAACTTAACGCTAAACTTTAACCTTTACCCTAACCCTAACCCTATCCCAAACACTAACACTATCCCTAACCCTAATGCTAATCCTAGCCCTAACCCTAACCCTAACACTAACCCTAGCCCTAGCCCTAGCCCTAACCCTAACCCTAACCGTAAAACCTAACCCTAACCCTAACCAAGGCCTAAACTTTAACCTAACCCTAGCCCTAACCCTAATGCTAACACTAACCCTAACCCAAGCCCTAACCCTAGCCCTATCCCTAACCCTAACCCTAAACTTAACCTTAACCCTAACCCTAAACCCTTAACCCTAACCATAACCCTAACACTAACCCAAACACTAGCCCTAACCCTAACCCTAACTCTAACACAAACCCTAGCCCTAACCCTAACCCTAAACCCTAAACCCTAACTTTAACCCTAACCCTAACCCTAAACCTAGCCCTAACACTAACACTAACCCTGACCCTAACCTTAAACTTTAACCCTAACGATAAACCTAACCTTTACCCTAACCGTACCCCTAACCCTAAACGCTTACCCTAACCCTAACCCTAAACCCTAAACCTGAACCCTAACCCTAACCCTATCCCTAAACCCTATCCCTAACCCTAACCCTTACCGTAACCCTAACCGTAAATCTAAACCTTAACCCTAACGCAAGCCCTAACCCTAACCTTAACGCTAAACTTTAACCCTAACCCTAGCCCAAACCCTAACACTAACCCTAACCCTAACCCTAAACTTTAACCCTAACCCAAACTTTAAACCCTAACCCTAAAACTTGCCCTAGCCCAAACCCTAACCCTAACACTAAGCCTAACCCTAACCCTAACCCTAAAACTTAACCTAACCTTAACCCTAAACCCTAAACCCTAGCCCTAACACTAACCAAAACCCTAGCCCAAACCCTAACCCTAAACTTTAACCCTAACCCTCACCCTAAACCCTAACCCTAAACCTAAACCCTAACCATAACCCTAGCCCTAACCCTAAACCCTAACCCTAAACCCTAACCCTAGCCCTAAACCTAACCCTAACACTAAACATTAACCCTAACCCTCACCTTAAACCCTAACCCTAACCCTAAACCATAACCCTAACCGTAACCCTAACCCTAAAACCTAACCCTAACCCTAATCTTTAACCCTAACCCAAACTTTAAACCCTAACCCTAGCCTTAACCCTAACACTAATCCTAACCCTAAACCCTAAACCCTAACCCTAACCCTAAAACCTAACCCTAAACCTAAACCCTAACTCTAACCCTAGCCCTAACCCTAACCATAACCCTAACCCTAACCCTAACCCTAAACTTTAACCCTAAACCTAACCATAACCCTAAACCCTAACCCTAACCCTAAACTCTAACTGTAACCCTTACCCTAAACTTTAACCCTAACCCTAATACTAACCCTAAACCCTAACACTAACCCTAACCCTAACCCTAAACTTTAACCCTAACCCTAACCCAAACTTTAAACCCTAACCCTAAAACTTACCCTAACCCTAGACTGAACCCTAACTCTAACCCTAACCCTAGCCCTAACCCTAAACCTAACTCTAAAACTTAACCTAACCCTAACCCTAACCTTAACCCTAACCCTAACCTTAAACCCTAAACCCTAACCCTAGCCCTTACCCTAACCAAAACCCTAGCCCAAACCCTAACCCTAAATTTTAACCCTAACCCTCACCCTAAACCATAACCCTAAACCTAAACCCTAACCGTAACCCTAGCCCTAACCCTAAACCCTAACCCTTACTCTAACCCTAGCCCTAACCCAAACCTTAACGCTAAACTTTAACCTTAACCCTAACCCTAACCCTAAACTTTAACCCTAACCCTCACCCTAAACCCTAACCCTAACCCTAAACCCTAACCGTAACCGTAACCCTAGCCCTAACCCTAACCCTAAAACCTAACCCTAACCCTAACCATAATCTTTAACCATAACCCTAACCCAAACTTTAAACCCTAACCCTAGCCCTAACCCTAACCCCTAAACCCTAACCCTAACCCTAAAAACTAACCCTAAACCTAAACCCCAACTCTAACCCTAGACCTAACCCTATCCTTAACCATAACCCTAACCCTAAACTTTAACTCTAAACCTAACCATAACCCTAAACCCTAACCCTAAACTCTAACCCTAACCCTAAACCTATCCCTAACCGTAACCCTAGCCCTAACCCTAACCCTAGCCCTAACTCTAACCTTAACGCTAAACTTTAACCTTAACCATAACCCTAACCATAGCCCAAACCCTATCCCTCACCCTAAACCCTAACCCTAACCCTAAACCCTAACCCTAACCTTAACCCTAACCCTAAAACCTAACCCTAACCCTAATCTTTAACCCTAACCCTAACCCAAACTTTAAACCCTAACCCTATCCCTAACCCTAACCCTAACACCGACCCTAACCCTAAACCCTAACCCTAACCCTAAAACCTAAACCTAAACCCTAACTCTAACCCTAGCCCTAACCCTAACCTTAACCATAACCCAAACCCTAACCCTAAACTTTAACCCTAACCCTCACCCTAAACCCTAACCCTAAACCTAAACCCTAACCATAACCCTAGCCCTAACCCTAAACCCTAACCCTAAACCCTAACCCTAGCGCTAAACCTAACCCTAACACTAAACATTAACCCTAACCCTCACCCTAAACCCTAACCCTAACCCTAAACCATAACCCTAACCGTAACCCTAACCCTAAAACCTAACCCTAACCCTAATCTTTAACCCTAACCCAAACTTTAAACCCTAACCCTAGCCTTAACCCTAACACTAATCCTAACCCTAAACCCTAAACCCTAACCCTAACCCTAAAACCTAACCCTAAACCTTAACCCTAACTCTAACACTAGCCCTAACCCTAACCATAACCCTAAACCCTAACCCTAACCCTAAACTCTAACTGTAACCCTTACCCTAAACTTTAACCCTAACCCTAATACTAACCCTAAACCCTAACACTAACCCTAACCATAACCCTAAACTTTAACCCTAACACTAACCCAAACTTTAAACCCTAACCCTAAAACTTACCCTAACCCTAGACCGAACCCTAACTCTAACCCTAACCCTAGCCCTAACCCTAAACCTAACTCTAAAACTTAACCTAACCCTAACCCTAACCTTAACCCTAACCCTAACCTTAAACCCTAAACCCTAACCCTAGCCCTTACCCTAACCAAAACCCTAGCCCAAACCCTAACCCTAAACTTTAACCCTAACCGTCACCCTAAACCATAACCCTAAACCTAAACCCTAACCGTAACCCTAGCCCTAACCCTAAACCCTAACCCTTACTCTAACCCTAGCCCTAACCCAAACCTTAATGTTAAACTTTAACCTTAACCCTAACCCTAACCCTAAACTTTAACCCTAACCCTCACCCTAAACCCTAACCCTAACCCTAAACCCTAACCCTAACCGTAACCGTAACCCTAGCACTAACCCTAACCCTAAAACCTAACCCTAACCATAATCTTTAACCATAACCCTAACCCAAACTTTAAACCCTAACCCTAGCCCTAACCCTAACCCCTAAACCCTAACCCTAACCCTAAAACCTAACCCTAAACCTAAACCCTAACTCTAACCCTAGACCTAACCCTATCCTTAACCATAACCCTAACCCTAAACTTTAACCCTAAACCTAACCTTAACCCTAAACCCTAACCCTAAACTCTAACCCTAACCCTAAACCTATCCCTAACCGTAACCCTAGCCCTAACCCTAACCCTAGCCCTAACTCTAACCTTAACGCTAAACTTTAACCTTAACCATAACCCTAACCATAGCCCAAACCCTAACCCTCACCCTAAACCCTAACCTTAAACCCTAACCCTAACCGTAACCCTAACCCTAAAACCTAACCCTAACCCTAATCTTTAACCCTAACCCTAACCCAAACTTTAAACCCAAACCCTAGCCCTAACCCTAACCCTAACACCGACCCTAACCCTAAACCCTAACCCTAACCCTAAAACCTAACCCTAAACCTAAACCCTAACTCTAACCCTAGCCCTAACCCTAACCTTAACCATAACCCTAACCCTAACCCTAAACTTTAACCCTAAACCTAACCATAACCCTAAACCCTAACCCTAAACTCTAACCTTAACCCTAACCCTAAACTTTAACCCTAACCCTAACACTAACCCTAAACCCTAACTCTAACCATAACCCTAACCCAAACTTTAAACCATAACCCTAACCATAAAACTAGCCCTAGCCCGAACCCTAACCCTAACACTAACCCTAACCCTAGCCCTAACCCTAACCCTAAAACTTAACCTAACCTTAACCCTAACCCTAGCCCTAACCCTAACCAAAACCCAAGCCCAAACCCTAACCCTAAACTTTAACCCTAACCCTCACCCTAAACCCTAACCCTAAATCTAAACCCTAACCCTAACCGTAACCCTAGCCCTAACCCTAAACCCTAGCCCAAACCCTAACCCTAAACTTTAACCCTAACCCTCACCCTAACCCTAAACTCTAACCCTAACCGTAACCCTAGCCCTAACCCTAACCCTAAAACCTAACCCTAACCCTAATCCTAATCTTTAACCCTAACCCTAACCCAAACTTTAAACCCTAACCCTAGCACTAACCCTAACCCTAACACTAACCATAACCCTAAACCCTAAACCCTAACCCTAAACCTAAACCTTAACTCTTCCCTAGGCCTAACCCTAACCTTAACCATAACCGTAACCCTAACCCTAAGCCTAAACTTTAACCCTAACACTAACCTTAAACCCTAACACTAACCCTAACCCTAACCCTAAACTATAACCCTAACCCTAACCCAAACTTTAAACCCTAACCCTAACCCTAAAACTTAACCTAACCCTAACCTTAACCCTATTTCTAACCCTAAACCCTAAACCCTAACCCTAACCCTAGCCCTAACCCTATCCAAGTTCCTAACCCTAAACTTTAACCCTCACCCTAAACCCTAACCCTAAACCTAAACCCTAACCCTAACCCTAAACCCTAACCCTAAACCCTAACCCTAATCCTAGCCATAACCCTAACCTTAACGCTAAACTTTAAGCTTAACCCTAGCCCTAACCCTAACCCTAACCCTAGCACTAACCCTAACCCTAACACTAAACCCTAAAGCTAACCCTAACCCTAACCGTAACCCTAAACCCTAACCCTAACCCTAAACCCTAACTCTAACCCTAACCAAGCCCTAACCCTAACCCTAAACCCTTACCCTAACCCTAACCCTAGCACTAACCCTAACCCTATCAATTACCCTAGCCCTAAAACTAACCCTAACACTAACCCTAACCCAGCCATAACCCTAGCTCTAACCCTAAACCCTAACCCTAACCCTCAGCCCTAACCCTAAACCCTAACCCTAAACTTTATCCCTAACCCTAAACCTAGCCCTAACCCTAACACGAACCATAACCCAGACAATAACCTTAAACTTTAACCCTAAACCTAACCGTAACCCTAACCCTATCCCTATACCCTATCCCTTACCGTAACCCTAACCCTAAACCCTAACCCAGCCCTAACCCTAACCATAGCCCTAACCCTAACCCAAACACTAACCCTAAACCCTAACCCTAAACTTTAACCATAACCCTAACCCTAAATCCTAACCCTAACCCTAAACCCTAAACCTAACCCTAACCCTAACCGTAACCCTAAACCCTAACCCTAACCCTAACCATAAATCCTAACCCTAACCCAGCCCTTACCCAAACCCTAAACCCTTACCTTAACCCTAACCCTTACCCTAGCACTAACCCTAACACTTACCATAACCCTAACCATAGCCCTAACCCAAACACTAACCCTAAACCCTAACCCTAAACTTTAACCATAACCCTAACCCTAAATCCTAACCCTAACCCTAAACCCTAAACCTAACCCTAACCCTAACCGTAACCCTAAACCCTAACCCTAACCCTAACCATAAATCCTAACCCTAACCCAGCCCTTACCCTAACCCTAAACCCTTACCTTAACCCTAACCCTTACCCTAACACTAACACCAACCCTAACCCTAACCCTAACCCAGCCCTAACCCTAACCTTAAACCCTAACCCTAAACCCTAACCCTAAGCCTAACCCTAATCCTTAAACCCTAACACTAACCCTAACCCTCAGTCCTAACCCTAAACCCTAACCCTAAACTTTAACCCTAACCCTAAACCAAGCCCTAACCCTAACACTTACCCTAACCCTGACCCTAACCTTAAACTTTAACCCTAAACCTAACCTTAACCCTAACTGTAACCCTAACCCTAAACCCTAACCCTAACCCTAAACCCTAAACCCTAGCCCTAACCTTAAAACCTAACCCTAACCCTAACCTTAAACTTTAACCCTAAACCTAACCTTAAACTTTAACCCTAACCATAACCCAAACTTTAAACCCTAACCCTAACCCTAAAACTTGCCCTAGCCCTAGCCCGAACCCTAACCATAACACTAACCCTAGCCCTAACCCTAACCCTAAAACTTAACCTAACCCTAACCTTAACTCTAACCCTAAACATTAACCCTAACCCTTACCCTTAACCTAAACCCTAACCCTAACCGTAACCCTTGCCCTAACCCTAAACCCTAACCCTAACCCTAGACCTAACCCTAACCTTAACGCTAAACTTTAACCTTTACCCTAACCCTAACCCTAGCCCAAACCCTAACACTATCCCTAACCCTAACGCTAACCCTAGCCCTAACCCTAACCCTAACACTAACCCTAGCCCTAGCCCTAGCCCTAACCCTAACCCTAACCGTAAAACCTAACCCTAACCCTAACCCAGGCCTAACCTTTAACCTAACCCTAGCCATAACCCTAATGCTAACACTAACCCTAACCCAAGCCCTAACCCTACCCTAACCCTAACCCTTACACTAACCCTAACCCTAACCTTAACCTTAACCCTAAACCCTAAACCCTAACCCTAACACTAACCCAAACCCTAGCCCTAACCCTAACCCTAACACTAACCCTAACCGTAACCCTATCCCTAAACTTTAACCCTAACCATAAACCCTAACCCCTAAACCCTAACCCTAGCCCTAACCCAAACCCTTACCCTAACACTAACCCAAACCCTAGCCCTAACCATAACCTTAAACCCTAACCCTAGCCCTAACCCTAACCTTTAACCCTAACCCTAACCCTAGCCCTATCCCTAACCCTAACCCTAAACTTAACCTTAACCCTAACCCTAAACCCTAAACCCTAAACCCTAACCATAACCCTAACACTAACCCAAACACTAGCCCTAACCCTAACCCTAACTCTAACACAAACCCTAGCCCTAACCCTAACACTAACCCTAACCGTAACCCTAACCCTAAACTTTAACCCTAACCCTAAACACTAACCCTAACCCTAACCCCTAAACCCTAACCCTAACCATAACCCTAGCCCTAACCAAAACCCTTACCCTAACACTAACCCAAGCCCTAGCCCTAAACCTAACACTAACCGTAACCCTAACCCTAAACTTTAACCCTAACCCTAAACCCTAAACTCTAACCCTAAACACTAAACACTAACCCTAACCCTAAACCCTAACCCTAAACCCTTATCACTAAACCTAACCCTAAACCTTAACCCTAACCCTATCCCTAACCCTAAAACCTAAACCCTAAACCCTAACACTAACCCTAAACCTAGCCCTAACCCTAAACCCTAACCCAAACCCAGCCCTAACCCTAAACCTTACCCTAGCCCTAACCCTAACACTAACCCTAACCCTAACCCTAGCCCTAACCCTAACCTTAACCCTAAACGTTAACCCTAACCCTAACCCTAAAGCCTAAACCCTAACCCTAGCCCTAACCCTTACCCTAGCCCTAAAACAAACCCTAACACTAACACTAACCCTAACCATAACCCTAACCCTAAACTTTAACCCTAACCCAAACCCTAAACCCTAAACCCTAACCCTAACCCTAAACACTAACCCTAACCCTAACCCTAAACTCTAACCCTAACCCAAAACCATAAACCCTGACCCTAACCATAACCCTAAACCTTAACCCTAACCCTATCCCTAACCCTAAACCCTAAACCCTAACCCTAACTCTAGCCCTAACCCTAACCCTAACCCTAAACCCTAACCCTAACCTTAAACCCTAACCCTAACCCTAGCCCTAACCCAAACCCTAACCCTAAATGGTAACCTTAACCCTATACCTAACCCAAAACCCTAAACCCTAACCCTAAACACTAACCCTAACCCTAAACCCTAAACCCTATCCCTAACCCTAGCCCTAACCCTAACCCTAACCCTAACCCTAAACCCTAAGCCTAACCCTAAACCCTAACCCTAGCCCTAGCCCTAACCCTAACCCTAAACTTTAACCTTAACCTTATCCCTAACAATAACCCTAAACCCTAAACCCTAACCCTAACCCTAACCCTAAACACTAACCCTAACTCTAAACTCTAACCCTAACCCTAAACGCTAAACCCTAACCCTGACCCTAAACCCAAACCCTAACCCTCACCCTAACCCTAAACCCTTACCCTAACCCTAACCCTAACCCTAGCCCTAACTCTAACACTAACACTAACCCTAGTCCTAACCCTAACCCTAAACCCTAACACTAACCTTAAACCCTAACCCAGCCCTAACCCTAACACTAACCCTAACCCTTGCCCTAACCCTAACCCTAACCCTAAACTTTAACCCTAACCCAGCCCTAACCCTAACCATAACCTTAACCCTAAACACTACCCCTAACACTAAACCTATGCCTAACCCTAACCCTAACACTAACCCTGCCCTAGTCCTAGCCCTGACCCTAACCCTAACCCTAAACCCTAACCCTTTCCCTAACCCAGCCCTAAGCCTAACCCTAACCCTAGCCCTAACCCTAATGCTAAACCTAGCCCTAACCCTAACCCTTACAATAACACTAACTCTAACCCTAACCATAACCCTAACCCTAACCATAGCCCTAACCCTAACCGTAAACTTTAACCCTAACCCTAAGCCTAAACCGTAAACCCTAAACCCTACCCCTAAATCCTAACCCTAACCCTAGCCCTAACCCTAACCCAAACCCTAACCCTAACACTAACCCTAACCGTAACCCTAAACCTATACTTTAACCCTAAACCTAACCCTAACCCTAAACACTAGCCCTAACCCTAACCCTAAACTATAACCCTAACCCTAACCCTAAACCCTAAACCCTAACCCTAACCCTAAACCTTACCCCTTACCCTAACCCTAACCCTAGCCCTAACCCTAGCCTTAACCCTAACACTAACCCTAACCCAAGCCCTAACCCTAACCCCAAACCCTAACCCTTACCCTAACCCTAAACCCTAACCCTTACCCTAACCCTAAACCCTAACACTAACCCAGCCATAACCCTAACACTAACCCTAACCCTAACCCTAGCCCTAACCCTAACCCTAAACTTTAACCCTAACCCTAACCCACCCCTAACCCTAACCTTAACCCTAACCATAACCCTAACCCTAAACCCTACCCCTAACACTAACCCTAGCCCTAACCCTAACCCTAACACTAACCCTAACCCTAGCCCTGACCCTAACCCTAACCCTAAACCCTAACCCTTTCCCTAACCCAGCCCTTACCTTAACCCTAGCCCTAACCCTAAACCCTAACCCTAACCCTAGCCCTAACCCTAACCCTAACCCTAAACTTTAACTTTAACTTTAACCCTAACCCTAGCCCTAGCCCTAACCCTAACCCTAACCCTAAACTTTAACTTTAACCCTAACCCTAGCCCTAGCCCTAACCCTAATCCTAACCCTTAACTTTCACCTTAACTCTAACCCTAACCCTAAATTTTAACCCTTACCCTAACGCTAACCCTAGCCCTAACCCTAACCCTAACCGTAAACCCTAACCCTAACCCTAAACCTTAAACCCTAACCCTAACACTAGCCCTAGCCCTAACCCTAACCGTAAACCCTAACCCTAAACCCTAACCCTATCCATCACCCTGACCCTAACCCAAACTGTAACCCTATCCCTAACCCTAACACTAACCTTAAACCCTAACCCTATCCCTAGCCCTAACCAAAACCCTAACCCTAAACCCTAACCCTAACCCTAGCCCTAACCGTAACCCTAAACTTTAACCCTAACCATAACCCTAACCCTAACCCTAAACTTTAACCCTAACCCTAAACCCTAACCCTAACTGTAACCCTAACCCTAAACCCTAACCCTAACCCTCACCCTATCCCTAACCCTAAACTTTAACCCTAACACTAACCTAAACCCTAGCCCTAACCCTAACCCTAACATTAACCCTAACCGTAATCATAACCCTAAACTTTAACCATAGCCCTAATCCTAACCCTAAACCCTAAACTCTAACCCTAACCCTAAACACTAACCCTTACCCTAAACATTAACCCTAACCCTAACCCTAGCCCTAACCCTAACCCTAACCAAAACCTTAACCCTAAACCCTAACTCTAACCCTAACCCTAGCCCTAACCCTAAACCTAACTCTAAAACTTAACCTAACCCTAACCCTAACCTTAACCCTAACCCTAACCTTAAACCCTAAACCCTAACCCTAGCCCTTACCCTAACCAAAACCCTAGCCCAAACCCTAACCCTAAACTTTAACCCTAACCCTCACCCTAAACCATAACCCTAAACCTAAACCCTAACCGTAACCCTAGCCCTAACCCCAAACCCTAACCCTTACTCTAACCCTAGCCCTAACCCAAACCTTAATGCTAAACTTTAACCTTAACCCTAACCCTAACCCTAAACTTTAACCCTAACCCTCACCCTAAACCCTAACCCTAACCCTAAACCCTAACCGTAACCGTAACCCTAGCCCTAACCCTAACCCTAAAACCTAACCCTAACTATAATCTTTAACCATAACCCTAACCCAAACTTTAAACCATAACCCTAGCCCTAACCCAAACCCCTAAACCCTAACCCTAAAACCTAACCCTAAACCATAAACCCTAACTCTAACCCTAGAGCTAACCTTATCCTTAACCATAACCCTAACCCTAAACTTTAACCCTAAACCTAACCTTAACCCTAAACCCTAACCCTAAACTCTAACCCTAACCCTAAACCTATCCCTAACCGTAACCCTAGCCCTAACCCTAGCCCTAACTCTAACCTTAACGCTAAACTTTAACCTTAACCATAACCCTAACCATAGCCCAAACCCTAACCCTCACCCTAAACCCTAACCCTAACCTTAAACCCTAACCCTAACCGTAACCCTAACCCTAAAACCTAACCCTAACCCTAATCTTTAACCATAACCCTAACCCAAACTTTAAGCCCTAACCCTAGCCCTAACCCTAACCCTAGCACCGACCCTAACCCTAAACCCTAACCCTAACCCTAAAACCTAACCCTAAACCTAAACCCTAACTCTAACCCTAGCCCTAACCCTAACCTTAACCATAACCCTAACCCTAAACTTTAACCCTAAACCTAACCATAACCCTAAACCCTAAAGCTAACCCTAAACCCTAAAACTAACCCTAAACCCTAACACTAACCCTAACCCTAAACTTTAACCCTAACCCAAACTTTAAACCCTAACCCTAACCCTAAAACTTACCCTAACCCTAGAACTAGCCCGAACCCTAACCCTAACCCTAGTCCTAACCCTAACCCTAAAACTTAACCGTAACCCTAACACTAACCCTAAACCCTAACACTAATCCTAACCCTAAACCTAAACTTTAACCCTAACCCTAACCATCCTTTAAAAACTAAACCTAACCCTAAAACTTACCCTAGCCCTAGCCCGAACCTTAACCCTAAGTCTAACACTAACCCTAGCTCTAACCCTAAACCTAACCCTAAAACTTACCCTAACCTTAACCCTAACCCTAACCCTAAACCTTAAACCCTAACCCTAGCCCTGACCCTAACCAAAACCCTAGCCCAAACCATAACCCTAAAATTTAACCCTAACCCTCACCCTAAACCCTAAACCCTAACCCTATACCTAAACCCTAACCCTAACCGTAACCCTAGCCCTAACCCTAAACCTAAACCCTAACCCTAACCCAAGCCCTAACCCTAACCTTAACGCTAAACTTTAACCCTAACCCTAACCCTAGCCCAAACCCTAACCCTAACCCTAAACTTTATCCCTAACCCTCACCCTAAATCCTAACCCTAACCCTAAACCCTAACCCTAACTGTAACTTTAGCCCTAACACTAATACTAAAACCTAACCCTAACCCAAACTTTAAACCCTAACACTAACACTAACCCTAAACCCTAAACCCTAACACTAACCCTAACCCTAAAACTTAACCCTAAATCTAAACCCTAACTCTAAACCTAGCCCTAACTCTAACCTTAACCATAACCCTAACCTTAACCCTAAACCTAAACTTTAACCCTAAACCTAACCATAACCCTAAACCCTAGCCCTAACCCTAAACTCTAACCTTAACCCTAACCCTAAACTTTAACCCTAACCCTAACACTAACCCTAAACCCTAACACTAACCCTAACTTTAAACCCTAACCCTAACCCTAAAACTTACCCTAGCTCTAGCCTGAACCCTAACCCTAACACTAACCTTAACCTAAGCCCTAACCCTAACCCTAAAACTTAACCTAACACTAACCCTAACCCTAACCTTAACCCAAACCCTAAACCCTAAACCCTAACCCTAGCCCTAACCCTAACCAAAACCCTAGCCCAAACCCTAACCCTAAACTTTAACCCTCACCATAAACCCTAATCCTAAACCAAAACCCTAACCCTAACCGTAACCCTAACCTTCACCCTAAACCCTATCTCTAAACCCTAACACTAGCCCTAACCCTAACCTTAACGCTAAACTTTAACCTTAACCCTAACCCTAGCCCAAACCCTAACCCTAAACTTTAACCCTAACCCTCACCCTAAACCTTAACCCTAACCCTAAACCCTAACCGTAACCCTAGCCCTAACCCTAATGCTAAAACCTAACCCTAACCCTAACCCTAAACTTTAACCCTAAACCTAACCATAACCCTAAACCCTAACCCTAACCCTAAACTCTAACCAAAACCCTAACCCTAAACTTTAACCCTAACCCTAACACTAACCCTAACTCTAACCCTAACCCTAACCCTAACCCTAAACTTTAACCCTAAACCTAACCATAACCCTAAACCCTAACCCTAAACTCTAACCTTAACCCTAACCCTAAACTTTAACCCTAACCCTAACACTAACCCTAAACCCTAACTCTAACCCTAACCCTAACCCAAACTTTAAACCATAATCCTAACCATAAAACTAGCCCTAGCCCGAACCCTAACCCTAACACTAACCCTAACCCTAGCCCTAACCCTAACCCTAAAACTTAACCTAACCTTAACCCTAACCCTAGCCCTAACCCTAACCAAAACCCAAGCCCAAACCCTAACCCTAAACTTTAACCCTAACCCTCACCCTAAACCCTAACCCTAAATCTAAACCCTAACCCTAACCGTAACCCTAGCCCTAACCCTAAACCCTAGCCCAAACCCTAACCCTAAACTTTAACCCTAACCCTCACCCTAACCCTAAACCCTAACCCTAACCCTAACCCTAGCCCTAACCCTAACCCTAAAACCTAACCCTAATCCTAATCTTTAACCCTAACCCTAACCCAAACTTTAAACCCTAACCCTAGCACTAACCCTAACCCTAACACTAACACTAACCATAACCCTAAACCCTAAACCCTAACCCTAAACATAAACCTTAACTCTTCCCTAGGCCTAACCCTAACCTTAACCATAACCGTAACCCTAACCCTAACCCTAAACTTTAACTCTAATTCTAACCATAACCCTAACCCTAAACTTTAACCCTAACACTAACCTTAAACCCTAACACTAACCCTAACCCTAACCCTAAACTATAACCCTAACCCTAATCCAAACTTTAAACCCTAACCCTTACCCTAAAACTTGCCCTAGCCCGAACCCTAACCCTAACACTAACCCTAGCCCTAACCCTAACCCTAAAACTTAACCTAACCCTAACCTTAACCCTATTTCTAACCCTAAACCCTAAACCCTAACCCTAACCCTAGCCCTAACCCTAACCAAGTTCCTAACCCTAAACTTTAACCCTCACCCTAAACCCTAACCCTAAACCTAAACCCTAACCCTAACCCTAACCCTAAACCCTAACCCTAAACCCTAATCCTAATCCTAGCCATAACCCTAACCTTAACGCTAAACTTTAACCTTAACCCTAGCCCTAACCCTAACCCTAGCACTAACCCTAACCCTAACACTAAACCCTAAAGCTAACCCTAACCCTAACCGTAACCCTAAACCCTAACCCTAACCCTAAACACTAACTCTAACCCTAACCAAGCCCTAACCCTAACCCTAAACCCTTACCCTAACCCTAACCCTAGCACTAACACTAACCCTATCACTTACCCTAACCCTAGCCCTAAAACTAACCCTAACACTAACCCTAAAACAGCCATAACCCTAGCTCTAACCCTAAACCCTAACCCTAACCCTCAGCCCTAACCCTAAACCCTAACCCTAAACTTTATCCCTAACCCTAAACCTAGCCCTAACCCTAACACGAACCATAACCCAGACAATAACCTTAAACTTTAACCCTAAACCTAACCGTAACCCTAACCCTATCCCTATACCCTATCCCTTACCGTAACCCTAACCCTAAACCCTAACCCAGCCCTAACCCTAACCCTAACCATAGCCCTAACCCTAACCCAAACACTAACCCTAAACCCTAACCCTAAACTTTAACCATAACCCTAACCCTAAATCCTAACCCTAACCCTAAACCCTAAACCTAACCCTAACCCTAACCGTAACCCTAAACCCTAACCCTAACCATAAATCCTAACCCTAACCCAGCCCTTACCCTAACCCTAAACCCTTACCTTAACCCTAACCCTTACCCTAGCACTAACCCTAACACTTACCATAACCCTAGCCCTTGCCCTAACACTAACACTAACACCAACCCTAACCCTAACCCTAACCCAGCCCTAACCCTAACCTTAAACCCTAACCCTAAACCCTAACCCTAAGCCTAACCCTAATCCTTAAACCCTAACACTAACCCTAACCCTCAGTCCTAACCCTAAACCCTAACCCTAAACTTTAACCTAACCCTAAACCAAGCCCTAACCCTAACACTTACCCTAACCCTGACCCTAACCTTAAACTTTAACCCTAAACCTAACCTTAACCCTAACTGTAACCCTAACCCTAAACCCTAACCCTAACCCTAAACCCTAAACCCTAGCCCTAACCTTAAAACCTAACCCTAACCCTAACCCTAAACTTTAACCCTAAACCTAACCTTAAACTTTAACCCTAACCATAACCCAAACTTTAAACCCTAACCCTAACCCTAAAACTTGCCCTAGCCCTAGCCCGAACCCTAACCATAACACTAACCTTAGCCCTAACCCTAACCCTAAAACTTAACCTAACCCTAACCTTAACTCTAACCCTAAACCCTAGCCCTTACCCTTAACCTAAACCCTAACCCTAACCGTAACCCTTGCCCTAACCCTAAACCCTAACCCTAACCCTAGACCTAACCCTAACCTTAATGCTAAACTTTAACCTTTACCCTAACCCTAACCCTAGCCCAAACCCTAACACTATCCCTAACCCTAATGCTAACCCTAGCCCTAACCCTAACCCTAACACTAACCCTAGCCCTAGCCCTAGCCCTAACCCTAACCCTAACCGTAAAACCTAACCCTAACCCTAACCCAGGCCTAACCTTTAACCTAACCCTAGCCATAACCCTAATGCTAACACTAACCCTAACCCAAGCCCTAACCCTACCCTAACCCTAACCCTTACACTAACCCTAACCCTAACCTTAACCTTAACCCTAAACCCTAACCCTAACACTAACCCAAACCCTAGCCCTAACCCTAACCCTAACACTAACCCTAACCGTAACCCTAACCCTAAACTTTAACCCTAACCATAAACCCTAACCCCTAAACCCTAACCCTAGCCCTAACCCAAACCCTTACCCTAACACTAACCCAAACACTAGCCCTAACCATAACCTTAAACCCTAACCCTAGCCCTAACCCTAACCTTTAACCCTAACCCTAACCCTAGCCCTATCCCTAACCCTAACCCTAAACTTAACCTTAACCCTAACCCTAAACCCTAAACCCTAAACCCTAACCATAACCCTAACACTAACCCAAACACTAGCCCTAACCCTAACCCTAACTCTAACACAAACCCTAGCCCTAACCCTAACACTAACCCTAACCGTAACCCTAACCCTAAACTTTAACCCTAACCCTAAACACTAACCCTAACCCTAACCCCTAAACCCTAACCCTAACCATAACCCTAGCCCTAACCAAAACCCTTACCCTAACACTAACCCAAGCCCTAGCCCTAAACCTAACACTAACCGTAACCCTAACCCTAAACTTTAACCCTAACCCTAAACCCTAAACTCTAACCCTAAACACTAAACACTAACCCTAACCCTAACCCTAAACCCTAACCCTAAACCCTTATCACTAAACCTAACCCTAAACCTTAACCCAACCCTATCCCTAACCCTAAAACCTAAACCCTAAACCCTAACACTAACCCTACACCTAGCCCTAACCCTAAACCCTAACCCAAACCCAGCCCTAACCCTAAACCTTACCCTAGCCCTAACCCTAACACTAACCCTAACCCTAACCCTAGCCCTAACCCTAACCTTAACCCTAAACGTTAACCCTAACCCTAACCCTAAAGCCTAAACCCTAACCCTAGCCCTAACCCTTACCCTAGCCCTAACACAAACCCTAACACTAACACTAACCCTAACCATAACCCTAACCCTAAACTTTAACCCTAACCCAAACCCTAAACCCTAAACCCTAACCCTAACCCTAAACACTAACCCTAACCCTAAACTCTAACCCTAACCCAAAACCATAAACCCTGACCCTAACCATAACCCTAAACCTTAACCCTAACCCTATCCCTAACCCTAAACCCTAAACCCTAACCCTAACCCTAGCCCTAACCCTAACCCTAACCCTAAACCCTAACCCTAACCTTAAACCCTAACCCTAACCCTAGCCCTAACCCAAACCCTAACCCTAAATGGTAACCTTAACCCTATCCCTAACCCAAAACCCTAAACCCTAACCCTAAACACTAACCCTAACCCTAAACCCTATCCCTAACCCTAGCCCTAACCCTAACCCTAACCCTAAACCCTAAGCCTAACCCTAAACCCTAACCCTAGCCCTAGCCCTAACCCTAACCCTAACCCTAAACTTTAACCTTAACCTTATCCCTAACAATAACCCTAACCCTAAACACTAACCCTAACTCTAAACTCTAACCCTAACCCTAAACGCTAAACCCTAACCCTGACCCTAAACCCAAACCCTAACCCTCACCCTAACCCTAAACCCTTACCCTAACCCTAACCCTAGCCCTAACTCTAACACTAACACTAACCCTAGTCCTAACCCTAACCCTAAACCCTAACACTAACCTTAAACCCTAACCCTAACCCAGCCCTAACCCTAACACTAACCCTAACCCTTGCCCTAACCCTAACCCTAACCCTAAACTTTAACCCTAACCCAGCCCTAACCCTAACCATAACCTTAACCCTAAACACTACCCCTAACACTAAACCTATGCCTAACCCTAACCCTAACACTAACCCTGCCCTAGTCCTAGCCCTGACCCTAACCCTAACCCTAAACCCTAACCCTTTCCCTAACCCAGCCCTAAGCCTAACCCTAACCCTAGCCCTAACCCTAATGCTAAACCTAGCCCTAACCCTAACCCTAACAATAACACTAACTCTAACCCTAACCATAACCCTAACCCTAACCATAGCCCTAACCCTAACCGTAAACTTTAACCCTAACCCTAAGCCTAAACCGTAAACCCTAAACCCTAACCCTAAATCCTAACCCTAACCCTAGCCCTAACCGTAACCCAAACCCTAACCCTAACACTAACCCTAACCGTAACCCTAAACCTATACTTTAACCCTAAACCTAACCCTAACCCTAAACACTAGCCCTAACCCTAACCCTAAACTATAACCCTAACCCTAACCCTAAACCCTAAACCCTAACCCTAACCCTAAACCTTACCCCTTACCCTAACCCTAACCCTAGCCCTAACCCTAACACTAACCCTAACCCAAGCCCTAACCCTAACCCCAAACCCTAACCCTTACCCTAACCCTAAACCCTAACCCTTACCCTAACCCTAAACCCTAACACTAACCCAGCCATAACCCTAACACTAACCCTAACCCTAACCCTAGCCCTAACCCTAACCCTAAACTTTAACCCTAACCCTAACCCAACCCTAACCCTAACCTTAACCCTAACCATAACCCTAACCCTAAACCCTACCCCTAACACTAACCCTAGCCCTAACCCTAACCCTAACACTAACCCTAACCCTAGCCCTGACCCTAACCCTAACCCTAAACCCTAACCCTTTCCCAAACCCAGCCCTTACCTTAACCCTAGCCCTAACCCTAAACCCTAACCCTAGCCCTAACCCTAACCCTAAACTTTAACTTTAACTTTAACCCTAACCCTAGCCCTAGCCCTAACCCTAACCCTAACCCTAAACTTTAACTTTAACTTTAACCCTAACCCTAGCCCTAGCCCTAACCCTAATCCTAACCCTAAACTTTCACCTTAACTCTAACCCTAACCCTAAATTTTAACCCTTACCCTAACGCTAACCCTAGCCCTAACCCTAACCCTAACCGTAAACCCTAACCCTAACCCTAAACCCTAAACCTAACGCTAACCCTAGCCCTAACCCTAACACTAACCCTAACCCTAGCCCTAGCCCTAACCGTAAACCCTAACCCTAAACCCTAACCCTAATCCTAACCCAGCCCTAACCTTAAATCTAACCCTAGCCCTAACCCTAATGCTAACACTAGCCCTAGCCCTAACCATAACCCTAACCGTAAACCCTAACCCTAACCCAGCCCTAACCTTAAACCTAACCCTAGCCCTAACCCTAATGCTAACCCTAGCCCTAAGCCTAACCCTAACACTAATCCTAACCCTAACCCTAACCTTAACCTTAACCCTTACCCCTAAACCCTAAACCCTAACCCTAACACTAACCCAAATCCTAGCCCTAACCCAAACACTAACCCTAGCCCTAACCCTAACCCTAACCGTAACCCTAACCCTAAACTTTAACCCTAGCCCTAACCGTAACCCTAACCCTAACCAAAACCCTAACCCTAACCCTAAACCTTAACCCTAAACCTTAACCCTAACCCTATCCCTAACCCTAAACCTTAAACCCTAACCCTAACACTAGCCCTAGCCCTAACCCTAACCGTAAACCCTAACCCTAACCCTAAACCCTAACCTTATCCATCACCCTGACCCTAACCCAAACTGTAACCCTATCCCTAACCCTAACACTAACCTTAAACCCTAACCCTATCCCTAGCCCTAACCAAAACCCTAACCCTAAACCCTAACCCTAACCCTAGCCCTAACCCTAACCCTAAACTTTAACCCTAACCATAACCCTAACCCTAACCCTAAACTTTAACCCTAACCCTAAACCCTAACACTAACTGTAACCCTAAGCCTAAACCCTAACCCTCACCCTATCCCTAACCCT
Organism: Taudactylus pleione; assembly: GCA_031769625.1. Lineage (NCBI taxonomy): Eukaryota > Metazoa > Chordata > Amphibia > Anura > Myobatrachidae > Taudactylus > Taudactylus pleione. The sequence continues at coordinate 22,135,067 of JAUIMM010000384.1, forward strand.
AAACTTTAACCCTAACACTAACCTAAACCCTAGCCCTAACCCTAACCCTAACATTAACCCTAACCGTAATCATAACCCTAAACTTTAACCATAGCCCTAATCCTAACCCTAAACCCTAAACCCTAACCCTAACCCTAAACACTAACCCTTACCCTAAACATTAACCCTAACCCTAACCCTAGCCCTAACCCTAACACTAACCAAAACCTTAACCCTAAACCCTAACTCTAACCCTAACCCTAGCCCTAACCCTAAACCTAACTCTAAAACTTAAACTAACCCTAACCTTAACCCTAACCCTAACCTTAAACCCTAAACCCTAACCCTAGCCCTTACCCTAACCAAAACCCTAGCCCAAACCCTAACCCTAAACTTTAACCCTAACCCTCACCCTAAACCATAACCCTAAACCTAAACCCTAACCGTAACCCTAGCCCTAACCCTAAACCCTAACCCTTACTCTAACCCTAGCCCTAACCCAAACCTTAATGCTAAACTTTAACCTTAACCCTAACCCTAACCCTAAACTTTATCCCTAACCCTCACCCTAAACCCTAACCCTAACCCTAAACCCTAACCCTAACCGTAACCCTAGCCCTAACCCTAACCCTAAAACCTAACCCTAACCCTAACCATAATCTTTAACCATAACCCTAACCCAAACTTTAAACCCTAACCCTAGCCCTAACCCTAACCCCTAAACCCTAACCCTAACCCTAAAACCTAACCCTAAACCTAAACCCTAACTCTAACCCTAGACCTAACCTTATCCTTAACCATAACCCTAACCCTAAACTTTAACCCTAAACCTAACCTTAACCCTAAACCCTAACCCTAAACTCTAACCCTAACCCTAAACCTATCCCTAACCGTAACCCTAGCCCTAACCCTAACCCTAGCCCTAACTCTAACCTTAACGCTAAACTTTAACCTTAACCATAACCCTAACCATAGCCCAAACCCTAACCCTCACCCTAAACCCTAACCCTAACCTTAAACCCTAACCCTAACCGTAACCCTAACCCTAAAACCTAACCCTAACCCTAATCTTTAACCGTAACCCTAACCCAAACTTTAAACCCTAACCCTAGCCCTAACCCTAACCCTAACACCGACCCTAACCCTAAACCCTAACCCTAACCCTAAAACCTAACCCTAAACCTAAACCCTAACTCTAACCCTAGCCCTAACCCTAACCTTAACCATAACCCTAACCCTAACCCTAAACTTTAACCCTAAACCTAACCATAACCCTAAACCCTAAAGCTAACCCTAAACCCTAACACTAACCCTAAACCCTAACACTAACCCTAACCCTAAACTTTAACCCTAACCCAAACTTTAAACCCTAACCCTAACCCTAAAAATTACCCTAACCCTAGAACTAGCCCGAACCCTAACCCTAACCCTAGTCCTAACCCTAACCCTAAAACTTAACCGTAACCCTAACACTAACCCTAAACCCTAACACTAATCCTAACCCTAACCCTAAACTTTAACCCTAACCCTAACCATCCTTTAAAAACTAAACCTAACCCTAAAACTTACCCTAGCCCTAGCCCGAACCTTAACCCTAACTCTAACACTAACCCTAGCCCTAACCCTAAACCTAACCCTAAAACTTACCCTAACCTTAACCCTAACCCTAACCCTAAACCTTAAACCCTAACCCTAGCCCTGACCCTAACCAAAACCCTAGCCCATACCATAACCCTAAAATTTAACCCTAACCCTCACCGTAACCCTAGCCCTAACCCTAACCCTAAAACCTAACCCTAATCCTAATCTTTAACCCTAACCCTAACCCAAACTTTAAACCCTAACCCTAGCACTAACCCTAACCCTAACACTAACCATAACCCTAAACCCTAAACCCTAACCCTAAACCTAAACCTTAACTCTTCCCTAGGCCTAACCCTAACCTTAACCATAACCGTAACCCTAACCCTAACCCTAAACTTTAACTCTAATTCTAACCATAACCCTAACCAAATACTTTAACCCTAACACTAACCTTAAACCCTAACACTAACCCTAACCCTAACCCTAAACTATAACCCTAACCCTAACCCAAACTTTAAACCCTAACCCTTACCCTAAAACTTGCCCTAGCCCGAACCCTAACCTTAACACTAACCCTAGCCCTAACCCTAACCCTAAAACTTAACCTAACCCTAACCTTAACCCTATTTCTAACCCTAAACCCTAAACCCTAACCCTAACCCTAGCCCTAACCCTAACCAAGTTCCTAACCCTAAACTTTAACCCTCACCCTAAACCCTAACCCTAAACCTAAACCCTAACCCTAACCCTAAACCCTAACCCTAAACCCTAACCCTAATCCTAGCCATAACCCTAACCTTAACGCTAAACTTTAACCTTAACCCTAGCCCTAACCCTAACCCTAACCCTAGCACTAACCCTAACCCTAACACTAAACCCTAAAGCTAACCCTAACCCTAACCGTAACCCTAAACCCTAACCCTAACCCTAAACCCTAACTCTAACCCTAACCAAGCCCTAACCCTAACCCTAAACCCTTACCCTAACCCTAACCCTAGCACTAACCCTAACCCTATCACTTACCCTAACCCTAGCCCTAAAACTAACCCTAACACTAACCCTAACCCAGCCATAACCCTAGCTCTAACCCTAAACCCTAACCCTAACCCTCAGCCCTAACCCTAAACCAAAACCCTAAACTTTATCCCTAACCCTAAACCTAGCCCTAACCCTAACACGAACCATAACCCAGACAATAACCTTAAACTTTAACCCTAAACCTAACCATAACCCTAACCTTATCCCTATACCCTATCCCTTACCGTAACCCTAACCCTAAACCCTAACCCAGCCCTAACCCTAACCCTAACCATAGCCCTAACCCTAACCCAAACACTAACCCTAAACCCTAACCCTAAACTTTAACCATAACCCTAACCCTAAATCCTAACCCTAACCCTAAACCCTAAACCTAACCCTAACCCTAACCGTAACCCTAAACCCTAACCCTAACCCTAACCATAAATCCTAACCCTAACCCAGCCCTTACCCTAACCCTAAACCCTTACCTTAACCCTAACCCTTACCCTAGCACTAACCCTAACACTTACCATAACCCTAGCCCTTGCCCTAACACTAACACTAACACCAACCCTAACCCTAACCCTAACCCAGCCCTAACCCTAACCTTAAACCCTAACCCTAAACCCTAACCCTAAACCTAACCCTAATCCTTAAACCCTAACACTAACCCTAACCCTCAGTCCTAACCCTAAACCCTAACCCTAGACCTAACCCTAACCTTAACGCTAAAGTTTAACCTTTACCCTAACCCTAACCCTAGCCCAAACCCTAACACTATCCCTAACCCTAACGCTAACCCTAGCCCTAACCCTAACCCTAACACTAACCCTAGCCCTAGCCCTAGCCCTAACCCTAACCCTAACCGTAAAACCTAACCCTAACCCTAACCCAGGCCTAACCTTTAACCTAACCCTAGCCATAACCCTAATGCTAACACTAACCCTAACCCAAGCCCTAACCCTACCCTTACCCTAACCCTTACACTAACCCTAACCCTAACCTTAACCTTAACCCTAAACCCTAAACCCTAACCCTAACACTAACCCAAACCCTAGCCCTAACCCTCACCCTAACACTAACCCTAACCGTAACCCTAACCCTAAACTTTAACCCTAACCATAAACCCTAACCCCTAAACCCTAATCCTAGCCCTAACCCAAACCCTTACCCTAACACTAACCCAAACCCTAGCCCTAACCCTAACCTTAAACCCTAACCCTAGCCCTAACCCTAACCTTAAACCCTAACCCTAACCGTAGCCCTATCCCTAACCCTAACCCTAAACTTAACCTTAACCCTAACCCTAAACCCTAAACCCTAAACCCTAACCATAACCCTAACACTAACCCAAACACTAGCCCTAACCCTAACCCTAACTCTAACACAAACCCTAGCCCTAACCCTAACACTAACCCTAACCGTAACCCTAACCCTAAACTTTAACCCAAACCCTAAACACTAACCCTAACCCTAACCCCTAAACCCTAACCCTAACCATAACCCTAGCCCTAATCAAAACCCTTACCCTAACACTAACCCAAGCCCTAGCCCTAAACCTAACACTAACCGTAACCCTAACCCTAAACTTTAACCCTAACCCTAAACCCTAAACTCTAACCCTAAACACTAAACACTAACCCTAACCCTAACCCTAAACCCTAACCCTAACCCTAAACCCTTATCACTAAACCTAACCCTAAACCTTAACCCTAACCCTATACCTAACCCTAAAACCTAAACCCTAAACCCTAACACTAACCCTAAACCTAGCCCTAACCCTAAACCCTAACCCAAACCCAGCCCTAACCCTAAACCTTACCCTAGCCCTAACCCTAACACTAACCCTAACCCTAACCCTAGCCCTAACCCTAACCTTAACCCTAAACGTTAACCCTAACCCTAACCCTAAAGCCTAAACCCTAACCCTAGCCCTAACCCTTACCCTAGCCCTAACACAAACCCTAACGCTAACACTAACCCTAACCATAACCCTAACCCTAAACTTTAACCCTAACCCAAACCCTAAACCCTAAACCCTAACCCTAACCCTAAACACTAACCCTAACCCTAACCCTAAACTCTAACCCTAACCCAAAACCATAAACCCTGACCCTAACCATAACCCTAAACCTTAACCCTAACCCTATCCCTAACCCTAAACCCTAAACCCTAACCCTAACCCTAGCCCTAACCCTAACCCTAACCCTAAACCCTAACCCTAACCTTAAACCCTAACCCTAACCCTAGCCCTAACCCAAACCCTAACCCTAAATGGTAACCTTAACCCTATCCCTAACCCAAAACCCTAAACCCTAACCCTAAACACTAACCCTAACCCTAAACCCTAAACCCTATCCCTAACCCTAGCCCTAACCCTAACCCTAACCCTAAACCCTAAGCCTAACCCTAAACCCTAACCCTAGCCCTAGCCCTAACCCTAACCCTAACCCTAAACTTTAACCTTAACCTTATCCCTAACAATAACCCTAAACCCTAACCATAACCCTAAACACTAACCCTAACTCTAAACTCTAACCCTAACCCTAAACGCTAAACCCTAACCCTGACCCTAAACCCAAACCCTAACCCTCACCCTAACCCTAAACCATTACCCTAACCCTAACCCTAGCCCTAACTCTAACACTAACACTAACCCTAGTCCTAACCCTAACCCTAAACCCTAACACTAACCTTAAACCCTAACCCTAACCCAGCCCTAACCCTAACACTAACCCTAACCCAGCCCTAACCCTAACCCTAACCATAACCTTAACCCTAAACACTACCCCTAACACTAAACCTATGCCTAACCCTAACCCTAACACTAACCCTGCCCTAGTCCTAGCCCTGACCCTAACCCTAACCCTAAACCCTAACCCTTTCCCTAACCCAAGCCCTAACCCTAATGCTAAACCTAGCCCTAACCCTAACCCTAACAATAACACTAACCCTAACCCTAACCATAACCCTAACCCTAACCATAGCCCTAACCCTAACCGTAAACTTTAACCCTAACCCTAAGCCTAAACCGTAAACCCTAAACCCTAACCCTAAATCCTAACCCTAACCCTAGCAATAACCCTAACCCAAACCCTAACCCTAACACTAACCCTAACCGTAACCCTAAACCTATACTTTAACCCTAAACCTAACCCTAACCCTAAACACTAGCCCTAACCCTAACCCTAAACTATAACCCTAACCCTAACCCTAAACCCTAAACCCTAACCCTAACCCTAAACCTTACCCCTTACCCCTTACCCTAACCCTAACCCTAGCCCTAACCCTAACCCCAAACCCTAACCCTTACCCTAACCCTAAACCCTAACCCTTACCCTAACCCTAAACCCTAACACTAACCCAGCCATAACCCTAACACTAACCCTAACCCTAACCCTAGCCCTAACCCTAACCCTAAACTTTAACCCTAACCCTAACCCACCCCTAACCCTAACCTTAACCCTAACCATAACCCTAACCCTAAACCCTACCCCTAACACTAACCCTAGCCCTAACCCTAACCCTAACACTAACCCTGACCCTAGCCCTGACCCTAACCCTAACCCTAAACCCTAACCCTTTCCCTAACCCAGCCCTTACCTTAACCCTAGCCCTAACCCTAATGCTAACCCCAGCCCTAACCCTAAACCCTAACCCTAACCCTAGCCCTAACCCTAACCCTAACCCTAAACTTTAACTTTAACTTTAACCCTAACCCTAGCCCTAGCCCTAACCCTAACCCTAACCCTAAACTTTAACTTTAACTTTAACCCTAACCCTAGCCCTAGCCCTAACCCTAATCCTAACCCTTAACTTTCACCTTAACTCTAACCCTAACCCTAAATTTTAACCCTTACCCTAACGCTAACCCTAGCCCTAACCCTAACCCTAACCATAAACCCTAACCCTAACCCTAAACCCTAAACCTAACGCTAACCCTAGCCCTAACCCTAACACTAACCCTAACCCTAGCCCTAGCCCTAACCCTAACCGTAAACCCTAACCCTAAACCCTAACCCTAATCCTAACCCAGCCCTAACCTTAAATCTAACCCTAGCCCTAACCCTAATGCTAACACTAGCCCTAGCCCTAACCATAACACTAACCGTAAACCCTAACCCTAACCCAGCCCAAGCCTTAAACCTAACCCTAGCCCTAACCCTAATGCTAACCCTAGCCCTAAGCCTAACCCTAACACTAATCCTAACCCTAACCCTAACCTTAACCTTAACCCTTACTCCTAAACCCTAAACCCTAACCCAAACCCTAGCCCTAACCCAAACACTAACCCTAGCCATAACCCTAACCCTAACCGTAACCCTAACCCTAAACTTTAACCCTAGCCCTAACCGTAACCCTAACCCTAACCAAAACCCTAACCCTAACCCTAAACCTTAACCCTAAACCTTAACCCTAACCCTATCCCTAACCCTAAACCTTAAACCCTAACCCTAACACTAGCACTAGCCCTAACCCTAACCGTAAACCCTAACCCTAACCCTAAACCCTAACCCTATCCATCACCCTGACCCTAACCCAAACTGTAACCCTATCCCTAACCCTAACACTAACCTTAAACCCTAACCCTATCCCTAGCCCTAACCAAAACCCTAACCCTAAACCCTAACCCTAACCCTAGCCCTAACCATAACCCTAAACTTTAACCCTAACCATAACCCTAACCCTAACCCTAAACTTTAACCCTAACCTTAAACCCTAACCCTAACTGTAACCCTAACCCTAAACCCTAACCCTAACCCTCACCCTATCCCTAACCCTAAACTTTAACCCTAACACTAACCTAAACCCTAGCCCTAACCCTAACCCTAACATTAACCCTAACCGTAATCATAACCCTAAACTTTAACCATAGCCCTAATCCTAACCCTAAACCCTAAACCCTAACCCTAACACTAAACACTAACCCTTACCCTAAACATTAACCCTAACCCTAACCCTAGCCCTAACCCTAACCCTAACCAAAACCTTAACCCTAAACCCTAACCCTAACCCTAACCCTAAACCCTAACCCTAACCCTAACCCTAGCCCTAACCCTAACCCTAACCCTAACCCTATCCCTAGCCCTAGCCCTAACCATAACCCTAACCATAAAACCTAACCCTAACCCTAACCCAGCCCTAACCTTAAACCTAACCCTAGCCCTAACCCTAATGCTAACACTAACCCTAACCCTAGCCCTAACCCTAACCCTTTCACTAACCCTAACCCTAACCTTAACCTTAACCTTAACCCTAAACCCTAAACCCTAACCCTAACACTAACCCAAACCCTAGCCCTAACCTTAACCCTAACACTAACCCTAACCGTAACCCTAACCCTAAACTTTAACACTAACCATAAACCCTAACCCCTAAACCCTAACCCAAACCCTTACCCTAACACTAACCCAAACCCTATCCCTAACCCTAACCTTAAACCCTAACCCTAGCCCTAACCCTAACCTTTAACCCTAGCCCTATCCCTAACCCTAACCCTAAACTTAACCTTAACCCTAACCCTAAACCCTAAACCCTAACCACAACCCTAACCCTAACCCTAACACTAACCCTAACCTTAACCCTAACCCTAAACACTAACCCTAGCCCTAACACTAACACTAACCCTAACCCTAACCCTAGCCCTAACCCTAACCTTAACACTAAACTTTAACCCTAACCCTAAAGCCTAAACCCTAACCCTAAACCCTAACCCTAAACCCTAACCCTAACCCTAGCCCTAACCCTAACCCTAAACTCTAAACCCTAACCCTAAACACTAACCCTAACCCTAAACTCTAACCCTAACCCTAAACCATAATCCCTAACCCTAACCCTAAACCTTAACATTAACCCTAACCCTATCCCTTACCCTAAACCCTAAACCCTAACCCTAACCCTAGCCCTAACCCTAAACCTAACCAAAACCCTAACCCTAACCCTAAACCCTAACCCTAACCCTAAACCCTAACCCTAACCCTAGCCCTAACCCTGACCCTAAATTTTAACCCTAACCCTAAACCCTTACCCTAACGCTAACCCTAACCCTAAACCCTAACACTAACCCTAACCCTAACCCTAAACCCTAACCCTAACGCTAACCCTAGCACTAACCCTAACCCTAACACTAACCCTAACCCTAACCCTAACCGTAAACTATAACCCTAACCCTAAACCCTATCCCTAACCCTAACCCTAACCTTAAACCCTAACCCTAGCCCTAACCCTAAACTTTAACCCTAACCCTAACCCTAGCCCTATCCCTAACCCTTATCACTAATCCTAACCATAAACCTTAACCCTAACCCTATCCCTAACCCTAAACTCTAGCCCTAACCCTAACACTAACCCAAACCCTAGCCCTAACACTAACCCTAACCGTAACCCTAACCCTAAATCCAAACCCTAACCCCTAAACCCTAACCCTAACCCTAGCCCTAACCCAAACCCTTACCCTAACACTAACCCAAGCCCTAGCCCTAACCCTAACACTAACCGTAACCCTAACCCTAAACTTTAACCTTAACCCTAAACCCTAAACCTTAGCACTAACCCTAACCCTAGCCCTAACCCTAACACTAACCCAAACCCTAGCCCTTACCCTAACACAAACCCTAACCATGACCCTAACCCTAAACCCTAACCCTAACCCCTAATCCCTAAACCTAACCCTAACACTAACCCTTACCGTAACCGCATCCCTAAACTTTAACCCTAACCCTCACCCTAAACCCTAAACCCTAACCCTAAACCTAACCCTAAACTCTAGCCCTAACCCTAACCCTAAACCTTAACCCTAACCCTAAACCCTAAACCCTAAACCTAACCCTAACACTAACCCTTACCGTAACCGCATCCCTAAACTTTAACCCTAACCCTCACCCTAAACCCTAAACCCTAACCCTAAACCTAACCCTAAACTCTAGCCCTAACCCTAACCCTAAACTCTAACCCTAAACCCTAAACCTAACCCTAAACCTTAACCCTAACCCTTACCCTAACCCTAAACCATAAACCCTAACCCTAACCCTAGCCCTAACCCTAACCCTAACCAAAACCCTAACCCTAAACCCTTACCCTAACCCTAACCCTAAACCTCACCCTAACCCTAAATGCTTACCCTAACCCTTACCCTAGCCCTAACCCTAACACTAACCCTAGCCCTAAACCCTAACCCTAACCTTAAACCCTAACCCTAACACTAACCCTAACCCTAACCCTAACCCTAGCCCTAACCCTAACCCTAACCCTAAACTTAAACCCTAACCCAGCCCTAACCCTAACCATAACCTTAACCCTAAACACTACCCCTAACACTAACCCTACCCCTAACCCTAACACTAACCCAGCC
>JAUIMM010000384.1:22147500-22155000 GCA_031769625.1 Taudactylus pleione
ACCTTTAACCCTAACCCTAACCCTAGCCCTATCCCTAACCCTAACCCTATACTTAACCTTAACCCTAACCCTAAACCCTAAACCCTAAACCCTAACCACAACCCTAACCCTAACACTAACCAAAATGCTAGCCCTAACCCTAACCCTAGCCCTATCCCTAACCCTAACCCTATACTTAACCTTAACCCTAACCCTAAACCCTAAACCCTAAACCCTAACCACAACCCTAACCCTAACCCTAACACTAACCAAAATGCTAGCCCTAACCCTAACCCTAAACCTAACAATAACCCAAACCCTAGCCCTAACCCTAACCCTAACCCTAAACTTTAACCCTAACCCTAAACATTAACCCTAACCCCTAAACCCTAACCCTAACCATAACCCTAGCCCTAACTCAAACCCTTACCCTAACACTAACCCAAGCCCTAGCCCTAACCCTAACACTAACCCTGACCGTAACCCTAACCCCTAAACCCTAACCCTAACCCTAGCCCTAACCCAAACCCTTACCCTAACACTAACCCAAGCCCTAACACTAACCGTAACCCTAACCCTTAATTCTTACCCTAACCCTAAACCCTAAACCCTAACCCTAACCCTTGCCCTAACCCTAACGCTAACCCTAACCAAAACCCTAACCCTAACCCTAAACCCTAACCCTAAACCTCTCCCTAACCCTAAATCCTTACCCTAACCCTAACTCTAGCCCTAACCCTAACACTAACCCTAGCCCTAAACCCTAACCCTAACCTTAAACCCTAATCCTAACCAAGCCCTAACCCTTACACTAACCCTAACCCTAGCCCTAACCCTAACCCTAACCCTAACCCTAAACCCTAACCCTTACCCTAACCCTAAACTCTAACCCTAACCCAGCCCTAACCCTAACACTAACCCTAACCCTAACCCTAGCCCTAACCCTAACCCTAAACTTTAACCCTAACCCTAACCCACCCCTAACCCTAACCTTAACCCTAACCATAACCCTAACACTAAACCCTACCCCTAACACTAACCCTAGCCCTAACCCTAACCCTAACCCTAACACTAACACTAACACTAGCCCTGACCCTAACCCTAACCCTAAACCCTAACCCTTTCCCTAACCCAGCCCTTACCTTAACCATAGCCCTAACCCTAATGCTAACTCTAGCCCTAACCCTAAACCCTAACCCTAACCCTAGCCCTAACCCTATTTCTAAACTTTAACTTTAACTTTAACTTTAACAATAACCCTAGCCTTAACCCTAACCCTAACCCTAACCTTAGCCCTAACCCTAAACCTAACCCTTAACTTTAACCTTAACCCTAACCATAACCCTAAATTTTAACCCTAACCCTAAACCCTTTCCCTAACGCTAACCCTAGCTCTAACCCTAACCCTAACAGTAAACCCTAACCCTAACCCTAAACCCTAAACCTAAGCTAAACCTAGCCCTCACCCTAACACTAACCCTAACCCTAGCCCTAGCCCTAACCCTAACCGTAAACCCTAACCCTAACCCTAAACCCTAACCCTAACCCAGCCCTAACCTTAAATCTAACCCTAGCCCTAACCATAATGCTAACCCTAGCCCTAGCCCTAACCATAACCCTAACCGTAAACCCTAACCCTAACCCAGCCCTAACCTTAAACCTAACCCTAGCCCTAACCATAATGCTAACCCTAGCATTAAGCCTAACCCTAAACCCTAACCCTAACACTAACCAAAACCCTAGCCCTAACCCAAACACTAACCCAAACCCTAGCCCTAACCCTAACACTAACCCTAACCGTAACCCTAACCCTAAACTTTAGCCCTAGCCCTAACCCTAACCAAAACCCTAACCCTAAACCCTAACCCTAACCCTAACCCTAAACCCTAATCCTAAACCTTAACCCTAAACCTTAACCGTAACCCTATCCCTAACCCTAACCAAAACCCTAACCCTAAGCCCTAACCCTAGCCCTAACCCTAACCCTAAACTTTAACCCTAACCATAACCCTAACCCTAACCCTAAACTTTAACCCTAACCATAAAACCTAACCCTTACTGTAACCCTAACCCTAAACCCTAACCCTAACCCTCACCATAACCCTAACCCAAAACTTTAACCCTAACACTAACCCAAACCTTAGCCTTAACCCTAACCCTAACACTAACCCTAACCGTAATCCTAACCCTAAACTTTAACCATAGCCCTAATCCTAACCCTAAACCCTAAACCCTAACCCTAACCCTAAACACTAACCCTAACCCTAAACCTTAAACCCTAACCCTAGCCCTAACCCAAACCCTAACCCTAACCAAAACCCTAACCCTAAACCCTAACCCTAACCCTAAATCCTAACCCTAACCCTAGCCCTAACCCTAGCCCTAACCCTAACCCTAACCCTAAACCCTATCCCTAATGCTAACCCTAGCCCTAACCCTAACCCAAACACTAACCCTAACCCTAGCCCTAGCCCTAACACTAACCGTAAAACCTAACCATAACCCTAACCCAGCCCTAACCTTAAACCTAACCCTAGCCCTAACCCTAATGCTAACACTAACCCTAACCCTAGTCCTAACCCTAACCTTAACCCTAAACCCTAAACCCTAACCCTAACACTAACACTAACCCATACCCTAGCCCTAACCCTAACCCTAACACTAACCCTAACCGTAACCCTAACCCTAAACTTTAACCCTAACCATAAACCCTAACCCCTAAACCCTAACCCTAGCGCTAACCCAAACCCTTACCCTAACACTAACCCAAACCTTATCCCTAACCCTAACCCTAACCTTAAACCCTAACCCTAGCCCTAACCCTAACCTTTAACCCTAACCCTAACCCTAGCCCTATCCCTAACCCTAACCCTATACTTAACCTTAACCCTAACCCTAAACCCTAAACCCTAAACCCTAACCACAAACCTAACCCTAACCCTAACACTAACCAAAATGCTAGCCCTAACCCTTACCCTAACCCTAACACTAACCCAAACCCTAGCCCTAACCCTAACACTAACCCTAACCTTTACCCTAACCCTAAACTTTAACCCTAACCCTAAACACTAATGCTAACACTAACCCCTAAACCCTAACCCTAACCCTAGCCCTAACTCAAACCCTTACCCTAACACTAACCCAAGCCCTAGCCCTAACCCTAACACTAACCGTAACCCTAACCCTAAATTTTAACCCTAACCCTAAACCCTAAACCCTAACCCTAACCCTAAACACTAACACTAACCCTAACCCTAAACCCTTATCACTAAACCTAACCCTAAACCTTAACTCTAACCCTATCCCTAACCCTAAACCATAAACCCTAACACTAACCTTAACCCTAAACCCTAACCCTAACAATAACCCTAACCCTAACCCTAGCCCTAACCCTAACCTTAACCCTAACCTTAACCATAAACTTTAACACTAAAGCCTAAACCCTAACCCTAACCCTAGCCCTAAACCTAACCCTAGCCCTAACCCAAACCCTAACCCTAACCCTAACCCTAGCCCTAACCCTAACCTTAACCCTAACCTTAACCCTAAACTTTAACCCTAAAGCCTAAACCCTAACCCTAACTCTAGCCCTAAACCTAACCCTAGCCCTAACCCAAACCCTAACCCTAACACTAACCCTAACACTAACCCTAACCCTTAACTTTAACCCTAACCCTAAACCCTAACACTAACCCTAACCCTAAACCCTAACCCTAACCCTAAACCTTTACCCTAACCCTAAACCCTAAACTCTAACCCGAACCCTAACCAAAACCCTAACCCTAACCCTAAACCCTAACCCTAACCCTAAACCCTAACCCTAACTCTAGCCCTAACCCTAACCTTAACCCTAAACTTTAACATTAACCCTATCCCTAACCCTAACCCTAAACCCTAAACACTAACCCTAACCATAACCCTAAACACTAACCCTAACCCTAAACTCTAACCCTAACTCTAAACCCTAATCCCTAACCCTAACCCTAACCCTAAACCTTAACCCTATCCCTAACCCTAAACCCTAAACCCTAACCCTAGCCCTAACCCTAAACCTAACCAAAACCCTAACCCAAACCCTAAACCCTAACCCTAACCCTAACCCTAAACCCTAACCCTAACCCTAGCCCTAACCCTAACCCTAACCCTAAACTTTAACCTTAACCCTAACCCTAGACCTAACCCTAACCCTAAATTTTAACCCTAACCCTAAACCCTTACCCTAACGCTAAACCTAGCCCTAACCCTAACCGTAAACCCTAACCCTAACCCTAACACTAAACCCTAACCCTAACGCTAACCATAGCCCTAACCCTAACACTCACCCTAACCCTAACCGTAAACTCTAACCCTAACCCTAACCCGATCCCTAACCCTAAAACCCTAAACCCTAACACTAACCCTAACCCTAGCCCTAACCCTAACACTAACCCAAACCCTAGCCCTAACTCTAACCCTAACCCTAAACCTTAACCCTAACCCTAACCCTAACACTAAACCCTAACCCTAACCCTAACACTAGCCCTAACCCTTACCCTAAACTTTAACCCTAACCCTAAAACCCTAAACCCTAACCCTAAACCCTAAACCCTAACCCTAACCCAAACCCTAAACACTAACCCTAACCCTAAACTCTAACCCTAAACCCTAAACCCTAACCCTAAACCTTAACCCCAACCCTATCCCTAACCCTAAACCCTAAACCCTAACCATAACCCTAACCCTAACCCTAACCCTAACCCTAACCCTAACCCTAACCCTAACACTAACCCTAACCCTAGCCCTAGCCCTAACCCTAACCCTAAACCCTGACCCTAACCCTAACCCAGCCCTAACCCTAACCCTAGCCCTAACCATAACCCTTACCCTAAACTTTAACCCTAACTCTAACCCTAAACTTTAACCCTAACTCTAACCCTAAACCCTAACCCTATCCTAACCCTAAACTGTAACCCTATCCCTAACCCTACCCCTAACCCTAAACCCTAACCCTATCCCCAGCTCTAACCCAAACCCAAACCCTAAACTTTAAACCTAACCCTCACCCTAACCCTAAACCCTTACCCTAAGCCTAACCCTAGCCCTAACCCTAACCCTAACCCTAACCCTAGCCCTAAACCCTAACCCTAACCCTAAACCCTAACCCTAAACCCTAACCCTAAACCAGCCCTATCCCTGACACTAACCCTAACCCTAACCCTAGCCCTAACCCTAAACTTTAACCCTAACCCTAACCCAGCCCTAACCCTAACCCTATAACTAACCATAACCCTAACCCTAAACCCTATCCCTAACACTAACCCTAGCCCTGACCCTACCCCTAGCCCTAACCCCAATGCTAACCCTAGCCCTAACCCTAACCCTAACAATAACACTAACCCTAACCTTAACCCTAACCCTAGCCCTAACCCTAACCCTAACCCTAACGGTAAACTTTAACCCTAACCCTAAACCCTAACCCTAAACCTTAACCCTAACCCTAACCCTAAACCCTAAACCCTAAACCTAACCCTAACACTAACCCTAACCGTAACCCCATCCCTAAACTTTAACCCTAACCCTAACCCTAAACCCTAAACCCTAACCCTAAACCTAACCCTAAACACTAGCCCTAACCCTAACCATAAACTCTAACCCTAACCCTAAACCCTAAACCTAACCCTAAACCTTAACCCTAACCCTTACCCTAACCCTAGACCCTAAACCCTAACCCTAACCCTAGCCCTAACCCTAATGCTAACCCTAACCCTAAACCCTAACCCTAAACCCTAACCCTAAACCTAAACCCTAACCCTAACCCTAACCTCAACCCTAGCCCTAACCCTAACCTTAAACTTTAACCTTAACCCTAACCCTAGCCCTAGCCATAACCCTAACCCTTAACTTTAACCCTAACTCTAAACCCTTACCCTAACCCTAATCCTATCCCTAACACGAACCCTAACCTTAGCAATAGCCCTAACCCTAACCCTAACCGTAAACCCTAACCCTAATCCCTAACCCTAACCCAGCCCTAACCCTAACACTAACTCTAACCCTAACCCTAGCCCTAACGCTAACCCTAACACTAGCCCTAACCCTAACACTAGCCTTAACCCAAATGCTAACCCTAACCCTAAACCCTAAACCCTAACCCTAACTCTAACCCTAAACTCTAACCCTAATCCTAACCCTAAACCTTAACCATAACCCAAACCCTAAACCCTAAACCCTAACCCTAGCCCTTACCCTAGCCCTAACCCTAACCCTAAACTTTAACCCTAAAACAGCCCTAACCCTAACCATAACCCTAACCCTAAACCCTACCCCTAACACTCACCCTAGCCCTAACACTAACCCTAACACTAACCCAGCCCTAGTCCTAGCCCTAACCCTAACCCTAACCCTAAACCCTAACCCTTTCCCTAACCAAGCCCTAAGCCTAACCCTAACCCTAGCCCTAACCCTAATGCTAACCCTAGCCCTAACCCTAACCCTAACAATAACACTAACACTAACCCTAACGATAACCCTAACCCTAACCCTAGCCCTAAACTTTAACGTTAACTCTAACCCTAACCCTAGCCCTAACCCTATATTTTAACCCTAACCCTAACGCTAACCCTAGACCTAACCCTAACCCTAACACTAACCCTAACCCTAGCCCTAGCCCTAACCCTAACCCTAAACCCTGACCCTAACCCTAACCCAGCCCTAACCCTAACCCTAACCCTAGCTCTAACCATAACCCTTACCCTAAACTTTAACCCTAACTCTAACCCTAAACTTTAACCCTAACTCTAACCCTAAACCCTAACCCTATCCTAACCCTAAACTGTAACCCTATCCCTAACCCTACCCCTAACCCTAAACCCTAACCCTATCCCCAGCTCTAACCCAAACCCAAACCCTAAACTTTAAACCTAACCCTCACCCTAACCCTAAACCCTTACCCTAAGCCTAACCCTAGCCCTAACCCTAACCCTAACCCTAACCCTAGCCCTAAACCCTAACCCTAACCCTAAACCCTAACCCTAAACCCTAACCCTAAACCAGCCCTATCCCTGACACTAACCCTAACCCTAGCCCTAACCCTAAACTTTAACCCTAACCCTAACCCAGCCCTAACCCTAACCCTATAACTAACCATAACCCTAACCCTAAACCCTACCCCTAACACTAACCCTAGCCCTGACCCTACCCCTAGCCCTAACCCCAATGCTAAACCTAGCCCTAACCCTAACCCTAACAATAACACTAACCCTAACCTTAACCCTAACCCTAGCCCTAACCATAACCCTAACCCTAACGGTAAACTTTAACCCTAACCCTAACCCTAAACCCTAACCCTAAACCTTAACCCTAACCCTAACCCTAAACCCTAAACCCTAAACCTAACCCTAACACTAACCCTTACCGTAACCCCATCCCTAAACTTTAACCCTAACCCTAACCCTAAACCCTAAACCCTAACCCTAAACCTAACCCTAAACACTAGCCCTAACCCTAACCATAAACTCTAACCCTAACCCTAAACCCTAAACC
>JAUIMM010000384.1:22160000-22162500 GCA_031769625.1 Taudactylus pleione
ACCCTAACCCTAACCCTAGCCCTATCCCTAACCCTAACCCTAAACTTAACCCTAACCCTAACCCTCAAACCCTAAACCCTAACCATAACCCTAACGCTAACACTAACCCAAACGCTAGCCCTAACCCTAACCCTAACACTAACCCAAACCCTAGCCCTAACCCTAACACTAACCCTAACCGTAACACTAACCATAAATTTTAACCCTAACCCTAAACACTAACCCTAACCCTAACCCCTAAACCCTAACCCTAACCATAACCCTACCCCTAACACTAACCCTAGCCCTAACCCTAACCCTAACACTAACCCTAGTCCTAGCCCTGACCTTAACCTAACCCAGCCCTACCCCTAACCCTATAACTAACCATTACCGTAACCCTAAACCCTACCCCTAACACTAACCCTAGCCCTAACCCTAACACTAACCCTAACCCTAGCCCTAACCCCAATGCTAACCCTAGCCCTAACCCTAACACTAACAATAACACTAACCCTAACCTTAACCCTAACCCTAGCCCTAACCCTAACCCTAACCGTAAACTTTAACCCTAACCCTAAATCCTAACCCTAACCCTAACCCTAAACCTTAACCCTAACCCTAACCCAAAACCCTATACCTAACCCTAACACTAACCCTAACCGTAACCCCATCCCTAAACTTTAACCCTAACCCTAAACCCTAAACCCTAACCCTAAACCTAACCCTAAACACTAGCCCTAACCCTAACCCTAAACTCTAACCCTAACCCTAAACCTAACCCTAAACCTTAACCCTAACCCTTACCCTAACCCTAAACCCTAAACCCTAACCCTAACCCTAGCCCTAACCCTAACGCTAACCCTAACCAAAACACTAACCCTAAACCCTAACCCTAACCCTAAACCCTAACCCTAACCTCAACCCTAGCCCTATCCCTAACCCTAAACTTTAACCCTAACTCTAAACCCTTACCCTAACCATAATCCTATCCCTAACACTAACCCGAACCTTAGCCCTAGCCCTAACCCTAACCCTAACCGTAAACCCTAACCCTAATCCCTAACCCTAACCCAGCCCTAGCCCTAAACCTAACCCTAGCCCTAACCCTAACACTAACCTTAACCCTAACACAAGCCCTAACCCTAACACTAGCCCTAACCCTAACACTAACCCTAACCCAAATACTAACCCTAACCCTAAACCCTAAACCCTAACCCTAACCCTAACTCTAGCCCTAACCCTAACCCTAACCCTAAACTCTAACCCTAACCCTAAACCTTAACCATAACCCTAACCCTAAACATTAAACCCTATCCCTAGCCCTAACCCTAACCGTAACCCTAACCCTAAACCTTAAACCCTAACCCTAGCCCTAACCCTAACCCTTACCCTAGCCCTAACCCTAACCCTAACCTTAAACCCCAACCCTAACCCAGCCCTAACCCTAAAACTAACCCTAACCATAACCCTAACCCTAGCCTAAACCCTAACCCTAACCCTAAACTTTAACCCTAACCCAGCCCTAACCCTAACCCTAACCATAACCCTAACCCTAAACCCTACCACTAACACTCACCCTAGCCCTAACCCTAACACTAACAATAACCCAGTCCTAGTCCTAGCCATGACCCTAAACCCTAACCCTTTCCCTAACCCAGCCCTAAGCCTAACCCTAACCCTAGCCCTAACCCTAATGCTAACCCTAGCGCTAAACCTAACCCTAACAATTACACTAACCCTAACCCTAACCATAACCCTAACCCTAGCCCTAACCCTAACCCTAACCGTAAACTTTAAGCCTAAACCCTAAACCCTAACCCTAACCCTAAACCCTAAACCCTAACCCTAACCTTAACCCTAGCCCTAACCCAAACCCTAACCTTAACACTAACCCTAACGGTAACCCTAACCCTAAACTTTAACCCTAACCCTAAACTATAACCCTAACCCTAAACCATAACCTTAACCCTAAACTTTAACCCTTACCCAAACCTTAACCCTATCCCTAACCCTAACCCTAACCGTGAACCCTAACCCTAACCCTTATCCCTAACCCTAACCCAGCCCTAACCCTAAACCTAACCCTAGCACTAACCCTAACCCTAGCCCTAACCATAACCCTAACCCTAGCCCTAACCCTAACACTAGCCCTAACCCAAATACTAACCCTAACCCTAAACTCTAAACCTTATCACTAAACCTAACTCTAGCCCTAACCCAAACCCTAACACTAACTATAACCGTAACCCTAACCCTAAACCCTAAACCCTAACCCTAACCCTAAACACTAACCCTAACCCTAACCCTAAACTCTAACCCTAACCCTAAACCTGAAACCCTAACCCTAACCCTAACCCTAAACCCTAAACCCTAACCCTAACCCTAACCCTAACCCTAGCACTAACCCTAACCCTAAACCCTAACCCTAACCCTAACCTTAACCCTAAACATTAACCGTAACCCTAACCCTAAACTCTAACCCTAACCCTAAACCCTAAACCCTAACCCTAAACCTAAC
>JAUIMM010000385.1:0-102500 GCA_031769625.1 Taudactylus pleione
TGTTGTTTCCATTGGTTTCAATGCATTTTGGCCTGAAACGAGCATTTGATGTTTTCACTTCAATGCAACATGGGAGAAAAAGAATTTCACATCTCATTTTTGGGCCTTGGTCTTCAACATATTATGTGAATTTTTGAGCTGTCTGTGTTTGCTACAAGAGGAGATATCACAAAGTATGCATTTTAGTGGTTTCCATTGGTATCAATGCATTTTGTCCTAAAACGAGCATTTGCTGTTTTCTCTTAAATGCAACATGAGAGAAAAACCATTTCACATCACATTTGTGGGCCTTGGTCTTCAACAAATTCTGTGAAATTTTGAGCTGTCTGTGTTTGCTACAAGAGGAGATATCACAAAGTATGCGCTTTTGCTTTTTCCATTGGTTTCAATGCATTTTGGCTTAAAACGAGCATTTGCTGTTTTCTCTTAAACGCAACATGGGAAAAAAACCATTTCATATAACATTTGTGGGCCTTGGTCTTCAACACATTCTGAGAAATTTTGAGCTGCCTGTGTCTGCTACAAGAGGAGATATCACAAAGTATGCCCTTTTGTTGTTTCCATTGGTTTCAATGCATTTTGGCCTGTAGCGAGCATTTGCTGTTTTCAATTAAACGCAACATGGGAGAAAAACCATTTCACATCACATTTGTGGGCCTTGGTCTTCAACACATTCTGTGAAATGTTGAGCTGTCTGTATTTGCTACAAGAGGAGATATCACAAAGTATGCGTTTCTGTTGTTTCCATTGGTTTCAATGCATTTTGGCCTGAAACGAGCATTTGCTGTTTTCACTTAAATGCAACATGGGAGAAAAACCATTTCACATCACATTTGTGGGCCTTGGTCTTCAACATATTCTGTGAAATTTTGAGCTGTCTGTTTGCAACAAGAGGAGATATCGCAAAGAATGCGCTTTTGCTTTTTCCATTGGTTTCAATGCATTTTGGTCAAAAACGAGCATTTGCTGTTTTCTCTTAAACGCAACATGGAAGAAAAACCATTTCACATCACATTTGTGGGCCTTGGTCTTCAACACATTCTGAGAAATTTTGAGATGCCTGTGTTTGCTACAAGAGGAGATATCACAAAGTATGAGCTTTTGCTGTTTCCATTGGTTTCAATGCATTTTGGCCTAAAATGAGCATTTGCTGTTTTCTCTTAAACGCAACATGGGAGAAAAACCATTTCACATCACATTTGTGGGCCTTGGTCTTCAACATATTCTGTGAAATTTTGAGCTGTTTGTGTTTGCTACAAGAGGATATATCACAAAGTATGCACTTTTGTTGTTTCCATTGGTTTCAATGCATTTTGGCCTAAAAGGAGCATTAGCTGTTTTCACTTAAACACAACATGGAAAAAAATAATTTCACATCACATTTGTGGGCCTTGGTCTTCAACATATTCTGTGAAATTTTGAGCTGTCTGTTTGCTACAAGCGGAGAAATCGCAAAGTATGCACTTTTGTTGTTTCCATTGATTTCAATGCATTTTGGCCTAAAACGAGCATTTGCTGTTTTCTCTTAAACGCAACATGGGAGAAAAACCATTTCACATCACATTTGTGGGCCTTGGTCTTCAACACATTGTGTGAAACTTTGAGCTGTCTGTGTTTGCTACAAGAGGAGATATCACAAAGTATGCATTTTTGTTGTTTCCACAGGTTTCAATGCATTTTGGCCTAAAACGAGCTTTTGCTGTTTTCTCTTAAATGCAACATGGGAGAAAAACCATTTCACATCACATTTGTGGGACTTGGTCTTCAACACATTGTGTGAAATTTTGAGCTTTCTGTGTTTGCTACAGGAAGAGATATCACAAAGTATGTGCTTTTGTTCTTTCCATTGCTTTCAAAGCATTTTGTCCTAAAACGAGCATTTGCTTTCACTTAAACCCAATATTGGAGAATAACCATTTCACATCACATTTGTGGGCCTTGGTCTTCAACATATTGAGTGAAATTTTGAGCTGTCTGTGTTTGCTTCAAGAGGAGATATCACAAAGAATGTGTTTTTAGTTGTTTCCATTGGTTTCAATGCATTTTGGGCTAAAATAAGCATTTGCTGTTTTCACTTAAACACAACATGGGAGAAAAACCATTTCACATCACATTTGTGGGCCTTGGTCTTCAACACATTCTGTGAAATTTTGAGCTGTCTCTGTTTGCTACAAGAGGAGATAACACAAAGTATGCGCTTTTGTTGTTTCCATTGGTTTCAATGCATTTTGGCCTGAAACGAGCATTTGCTGTTTTCTCTTAAACGCAACATGGGAGAAAAACCATTTCACATCACATTTGTGGGCCTTGGTCTTCAACACATTCTGAGAAATTTTGAGCTGCCTGTGTTTGCTACAAGAGGAGATATTACAAAGTATTCACTTTTGTTGTTTCCATTGGTTTCAATGCATTTTGGCCTAAAACTAGCATTTGCTGTTTTCACTTAAACGCAACATGGAGAAAAAGCATTTCACATTACATTTGTGGGCCTTGTTCTTCAACATATTCTGTGAAATTTTGAGCTGTCTGTTTGATACAAGATATCGAAAAGTTTGCGCTTTTGCTTTTTCCATTGGTTTCAATGCATTTTGGCTTAAAACGAGCATTTGCTGTTTTCTCTTAAACGCAAAATGGGAAAAAAAACAATTCATATCACATTTGTGGGCCTTGGTCTTCAACACATTCTGAGAAATTTTGAGCTGCCTGAGTTTGCTACAAGAGGAGATATCACAAAGTATGCGCTTTTGTTGTTTCCATTGGTTTCAATGCATTTTGGCCTGAAGCGAGCATTTGCTGTTTTCAATTAAACGCAACATGGGAGAAAAACCATTTCACATCACATTTGTGGGCCTTGGTCTTCAACACATTCTGTGAAATGTTGAGCTGTCTGTGTTTGCTACAAGAGGAGATATCACAAAGTATGCGTTTATGTTGTTTCCATTGGTTACAATGCATTTTGGCCTGAAACGAGCATTTGATGTTTTCACTTCAATGCAACATGGGAGAAAAAGAATTTCACATCTCATTTTTGGGCCATGGTCTTCAACATATTATGTGACTTTTTGAGCTGTCTGTGTTTGCTACAAGAGGAGATATCACAAAGTATGCATTTTAGTGGTTTCCATTGGTATCAATGCATTTTGTCCTAAAACGAGCATTTGCTGTTTTCTCTTAAATGCAACATGAGAGAAAAACCATTTCACATCACATTTGTGGGCCTTGGTCTTCAACAAATTCTGTGAAATTTTGAGCTGTCTGTGTTTGCTACAAGAGGAGATATCACAAAGTATGCGCTTTTGCTTTTTCCATTGGTTTCAATGCATTTTGGCCAAAAACGAGCATTTGCTGTTTTCTCTTAAACGCAACATGGGAAAAAAACCATTTCATATCACATTTGTGGGCCTTGGTCTTCAACACATTCTGAGAAATTTTGAGCTGCCTGTGTCTGCTACAAGAGGAGATATCACAAAGTATGCGTTTCTGTTGTTTCCATTGGTTTCAATGCATTTTGGCCTGAAACGAGCATTTGCTGTTTTCACTTAAATGCAACATGGGAGAAAAACCATTTCACATCACATTTGTGGGCCTTGGTCTTCAACATATTCTGTGAAATTTTGAGCTGTCTGTTTGCAACAAGAGGAGATATCTCAAAGAATGCGCTTTTGCTTTTTCCATTGGTTTCAATGCATTTTGGCCAAAAACGAGCATTTGCTGTTTTCTCTTAAACGCAACATGGAATAAAAACCATTTCACATCACATTTGTGGGCCTTGGTCTTCAACACATTCTGAGAAATTTTGAGCTGCCTGTGTTTGCTACAAGAGGAGATATCACAAAGTATGAGCTTTTGCTGTTTCCATTGGTTTCAATGCATTTTGGCCTAAAATGAGCATTTGCTGTTTTCTCTTAAACGCAACATGGGAGAAAAACCATTTCACATCACATTTGTGGGCCTTGGTCTTCAACATATTCTGTGAAATTTTGAGCTGTCTGGGTTTGCTACAAGAGGAGATATCACAAAGTATGCGCTTTTGTTGTTTCCATTGGTTTCAATACATTTTGGCCTAAAACGAGCATTTGCTGTTTTCACTTAAATGCAACATGGAGAAAAAACAATTCACATCAAATTTGTGGTCCTTGGTCTTCAACATATTCTGTGAAATTTTGAGCTGACTGTGTTTGCTACAAGAGGAGATATCGCAAAGAATGCGCTTTTGCTTTTTCCATTGGTTTCAATGCATTTTGGCCTAAAATGTGCATTTGCTTTCACTTAAACGCAACATGGGAGAAAAACCAGTTCAAATCACATTTGTGGGTGTTGGTCTTCAACACATTCTGAGAAATTTTGAGCTGTCTGTGTTTGCTACAAGAGGAGTTATCACAAAGTATGAGTTTTTGTTGTTTCCATTAGTTTCAATGCATTTTGGCCTAAAATGAGCATTTGCTGTTTTCTCTTAAAGACAACTTGGGAGAAAAACCATTTCACATCACATTTGTGTGCCTTGGTCTTCAACATATTCTGTGAAATTTTGAGCTGTCTGTGTTTCCTACAAGAGGAGATATCACAAAGTATGCACTTTTGTTGTTTCCATTTGTTTCAGTGCATTTTGGCCTAAAACGAGCATTTGCTGTTTTCTCTTAAATGCAACATGGGAGAAAAACCATTTCACATCACATTTGTGGGCCTTGGTCTTCAACACTTTGTGTGCAATTTTGAGCTGTTTGTGTTTGCTACAAGAGGATATATCACAAAGTATGCACTTTTGTTGTTTCCATTGGTTTCAATGCATTTTGGCCTGAAGCGAGCATTTGCTGTTTTCAATTAAACGCAACATGGGAGAAAAACCATTTCACATCACATTTGTGGGCCTTGGTCTTCAACACATTCTGTGAAATGTTGAGCTGTCTGTGTTTGCTACAAGAGGAGATATCACAAAGTATGCGTTTATGTTGTTTCCATTGGTTTCAATGCATTTTGGCCTTAAACGAGCATTTGATGTTTTCACTTCAATGCAACATGGGAGAAAAAAATTTCACATCTCATTTTTGGGCCTTGGTCTTCAACATATTATGTGAATTTTTGAGCTTTCTGTGTTTGCTACAAGAGGAGATATCACAAAGTATGCATTTTAGTGGTTTCCATTGGTATCAATGCATTTTGTCCTAAAACGAGCATTTGCTGTTTTCTCTTAAAGACAACTTGGGAGAAAAACCATTTCACATCACATTTGTGTGCCTTGGTCTTCAACATATTCTGTGAAATTTTGAGCTGTCTGTGTTTCCTACAAGAGGAGATATCACAAAGTATGCACTTTTGTTGTTTCCATTGGTTTCAGTGCATTTTGGCCTAAAACGAGCATTTGCTGTTTTCTCCTAAATGCAACATGGGAGAAAAACCATTTCACATCACATTTGTGGGCCTTGGTCTTCAACACTTTGTGTGCAATTTTGAGCTGTTTGTGTTTGCTACAAGAGGATATATCACAAAGTATGCACTTTTGTTGTTTCCATTGATTTCAATGCATTTTGGCCTAAAAGGAGCATTAGCTGTTTTCACTTAAACACAACATGGAGAAAAATAATTTCACATCACATTTGTGGGCCTTGGTCTTCAACATATTCTGTGAAATTGTGAGCTGTCTGTTTGCTACAAGCGGAGAAATCGCAAAGTATGCACTTTTATTGTTTCCATTGATTTCAATGCATTTTGGCCTAAAACGAGCATTTGCTGTTTTCTCTTAAACGCAACATGGGAGAAAAACCATTTCACATCACATTTGTGGGCCTTGGTCTTCAACACATTGTGTGAAATTTTGAGCTTTCTGTGTTTGCTACAGGAAGAGATATCATAAAGTATGTGCTTTTGTTGTTTCCATTGCTTTCAAAGCATTTTGTCCTAAAACGAGCATTTGCTTTGACTTAAACGCAATATTGGAGAATAACCATTTCACATCACATTTGTGGGCCTTGGTCTTCAACATATTGAGTGAAATTTTGAGCTGTCTGTGTTTGCTTCAAGAGGAGATATCACAAAGAATGCGCTTTTGCTTTTTCCATTGGTTTCAATGCATTTTGGCCTAAAATGTGCATTTGCTTTCACTTAAACGCAACATGGGAGAAAAACCAGTTCAAATCACATTTGTGGGTGTTGGTCTTCAACACATTCTGAGAAATTTTGAGCTGTCTGTGTTTGCTACAAGAGGAGTTATCACAAAGTATGAGTTTTTGTTGTTTCCATTAGTTTCAATGCATTTTGGCCTAAAATGAGCATTTGCTGTTTTCTCTTAAAGACAACTTGGGAGAAAAACCATTTCACATCACATTTGTGTGCCTTGGTCTTCAACATATTCTGTGAAATTTTGAGCTGTCTGTGTTTCCTACAAGAGGAGATATCACAAAGTATGCACTTTTGTTGTTTCCATTTGTTTCAGTGCATTTTGGCCTAAAACGAGCATTTGCTGTTTTCTCTTAAATGCAACATGGGAGAAAAACCATTTCACATCACATTTGTGGGCCTTGGTCTTCAACACTTTGTGTGCAATTTTGAGCTGTTTGTGTTTGCTACAAGAGGATATATCACAAAGTATGCACTTTTGTTGTTTCCATTGGTTTCAATGCATTTTGGCCTGAAGCGAGCATTTGCTGTTTTCAATTAAACGCAACATGGGAGAAAAACCATTTCACATCACATTTGTGGGCCTTGGCCTTCAACACATTCTGTGAAATGTTGAGCTGTCTGTGTTTGCTACAAGAGGAGATATCACAAAGTATGCGTTTATGTTGTTTCCATTGGTTTCAATGCATTTTGGCCTTAAACGAGCATTTGATGTTTTCACTTCAATGCAACATGGGAGAAAAAAAATTTCACATCTCATTTTTGGGCCTTGGTCTTCAACATATTATGTGAATTTTTGAGCTTTCTGTGTTTGCTACAAGAGGAGATATCACAAAGTATGCATTTTAGTGGTTTCCATTGGTATCAATGCATTTTGTCCTAAAACGAGCATTTGCTGTTTTCTCTTAAAGACAACTTGGGAGAAAAACCATTTCACATCACATTTGTGTGCCTTGGTCTTCAACATATTCTGTGAAATTTTGAGCTGTCTGTGTTTCCTACAAGAGGAGATATCACAAAGTATGCACTTTTGTTGTTTCCATTGGTTTCAGTGCATTTTGGCCTAAAACGAGCATTTGCTGTTTTCTCCTAAATGCAACATGGGAGAAAAACCATTTCACATCACATTTGTGGGCCTTGGTCTTCAACACTTTGTGTGCAATTTTGAGCTGTTTGTGTTTGCTACAAGAGGATATATCACAAAGTATGCACTTTTGTTGTTTCCATTGATTTCAATGCATTTTGGCCTAAAAGGAGCATTAGCTGTTTTCACTTAAACACAACATGGAGAAAAATAATTTCACATCACATTTGTGGGCCTTGGTCTTCAACATATTCTGTGAAATTGTGAGCTGTCTGTTTGCTACAAGCGGAGAAATCGCAAAGTATGCACTTTTATTGTTTCCATTGATTTCAATGCATTTTGGCCTAAAACGAGCATTTGCTGTTTTCTCTTAAACGCAACATGGGAGAAAAACCATTTCACATCACATTTGTGGGCCTTGGTCTTCAACACATTGTGTGAAACTTTGAGCTGTCTGTGTTTGCTACAAGAGGAGATATCACAAAGTATGCATTTTTGTTGTTTCCACAGGTTTCAATGCATTTTGGCCTAAAACGAGCTTTTGCTGTTTTCTCTTAAATGCAACATGGGAGAAAAACCATTTCACATCACATTTGTGGGACTTGGTCTTCAACACATTGTGTGAAATTTTGAGCTTTCTGTGTTTGCTACAGGAAGAGATATCACAAAGTATGTGCTTTTGTTCTTTCCATTGCTTTCAAAGCATTTTGTCCTAAAACGAGCATTTGCTTTCACTTAAACCCAATATTGGAGAATAACCATTTCACATCACATTTGTGGGCCTTGGTCTTCAACATATTGAGTGAAATTTTGAGCTGTCTGTGTTTGCTTCAAGAGGAGATATCACAAAGAATGTGTTTTTAGTTGTTTCCATTGGTTTCAATGCATTTTGGGCTAAAATAAGCATTTGCTGTTTTCACTTAAACACAACATGGGAGAAAAACCATTTCACATCACATTTGTGGGCCTTGGTCTTCAACACATTCTGTGAAATTTTGAGCTGTCTCTGTTTGCTACAAGAGGAGATAACACAAAGTATGCGCTTTTGTTGTTTCCATTGGTTTCAATGCATTTTGGCCTGAAACGAGCATTTGCTGTTTTCTCTTAAACGCAACATGGGAGAAAAACCATTTCACATCACATTTGTGGGCCTTGGTCTTCAACACATTCTGAGAAATTTTGAGCTGCCTGTGTTTGCTACAAGAGGAGATATTACAAAGTATTCACTTTTGTTGTTTCCATTGGTTTCAATGCATTTTGGCCTAAAACTAGCATTTGCTGTTTTCACTTAAACGCAACATGGAGAAAAAGCATTTCACATTACATTTGTGGGCCTTGTTCTTCAACATATTCTGTGAAATTTTGAGCTGTCTGTTTGATACAAGATATCGAAAAGTTTGCGCTTTTGCTTTTTCCATTGGTTTCAATGCATTTTGGCTTAAAACGAGCATTTGCTGTTTTCTCTTAAACGCAAAATGGGAAAAAAAACAATTCATATCACATTTGTGGGCCTTGGTCTTCAACACATTCTGAGAAATTTTGAGCTGCCTGAGTTTGCTACAAGAGGAGATATCACAAAGTATGCGCTTTTGTTGTTTCCATTGGTTTCAATGCATTTTGGCCTGAAGCGAGCATTTGCTGTTTTCAATTAAACGCAACATGGGAGAAAAACCATTTCACATCACATTTGTGGGCCTTGGTCTTCAACACATTCTGTGAAATGTTGAGCTGTCTGTGTTTGCTACAAGAGGAGATATCACAAAGTATGCGTTTATGTTGTTTCCATTGGTTACAATGCATTTTGGCCTGAAACGAGCATTTGATGTTTTCACTTCAATGCAACATGGGAGAAAAAGAATTTCACATCTCATTTTTGGGCCATGGTCTTCAACATATTATGTGACTTTTTGAGCTGTCTGTGTTTGCTACAAGAGGAGATATCACAAAGTATGCATTTTAGTGGTTTCCATTGGTATCAATGCATTTTGTCCTAAAACGAGCATTTGCTGTTTTCTCTTAAATGCAACATGAGAGAAAAACCATTTCACATCACATTTGTGGGCCTTGGTCTTCAACAAATTCTGTGAAATATTGAGCTGTCTGTGTTTGCTACAAGAGGAGATATCACAAAGTATGCGCTTTTGCTTTTTCCATTGGTTTCAATGCATTTTGGCCAAAAACGAGCATTTGCTGTTTTCTCTTAAACGCAACATGGGAAAAAAACCATTTCATATCACATTTGTGGGCCTTGGCCTTCAACACATTCTGAGAAATTTTGAGCTGCCTGTGTCTGCTACAAGAGGAGATATCACAAAGTATGCGCTTTTGTTGTTTCCATTGATTTCAATGCATTTTGGCCTGAAGCGAGCATTTGCTGTTTTCATTTAAACGCAACATGGGAGAAAAACCATTTCACATCACATTTGTGGGCCTTGGTCTTCAACACATTCTGTGAAATGTTGAGCTGTCTGTATTTGCTACAAGAGGAGATATCACAAAGTATGCGTTTCTGTTGTTTCCATTGGTTTCAATGCATTTTGGCCTGAAACGAGCATTTGCTGTTTTCACTTAAATGCAACATGGGAGAAAAACCATTTCACATCACATTTGTGGGCCTTGGTCTTCAACATATTCTGTGAAATTTTGAGCTGTCTGTTTGCAACAAGAGGAGATATCTCAAAGAATGCGCTTTTGCTTTTTCCATTGGTTTCAATGCATTTTGGCCAAAAACGAGCATTTGCTGTTTTCTCTTAAACGCAACATGGAAGAAAAACCATTTCACATCACATTTGTGGGCCTTGGTCTTCAACACATTCTGAGAAATTTTGAGCTGCCTGTGTTTGCTACAAGAGGAGATATCACAAAGTATGAGCTTTTGCTGTTTCCATTGGTTTCAATGCATTTTGGCCTAAAATGAGCATTTGCTGTTTTCTCTTAAACGCAACATGGGAGAAAAACCATTTCACATCACATTTGTGGGCCTTGGTCTTCAACATATTCTGTGAAATTTTGAGCTGTCTGGGTTTGCTACAAGAGGAGATATCACAAAGTATGCGCTTTTGTTATTTCCATTGGTTTCAATACATTTTGGCCTAAAACGAGCATTTGCTGTTTTCACTTAAATGCAACATGGAGAAAAAACAATTCACATCAAATTTGTGGTCCTTGGTCTTCAACATATTCTGTGAAATTTTGAGCTGACTGTGTTTGCTACAAGAGGAGATATCGCAAAGAATGCGCTTTTGCTTTTTCCATTGGTTTCAATGCATTTTGGCCTAAAATGTGCATTTGCTTTCACTTAAACGCAACATGGGAGAAAAACCAGTTCAAATCACATTTGTGGGTGTTGGTCTTCAACACATTCTGAGAAATTTTGAGCTGTCTGTGTTTGCTACAAGAGGAGTTATCACAAAGTATGAGTTTTTGTTGTTTCCATTAGTTTCAATGCATTTTGGCCTAAAATGAGCATTTGCTGTTTTCTCTTAAAGACAACTTGGGAGAAAAACCATTTCACATCACATTTGTGTGCCTTGGTCTTCAACATATTCTGTGAAATTTTGAGCTGTCTGTGTTTCCTACAAGAGGAGATATCACAAAGTATGCACTTTTGTTGTTTCCATTTGTTTCAGTGCATTTTGGCCTAAAACGAGCATTTGCTGTTTTCTCTTAAATGCAACATGGGAGAAAAACCATTTCACATCACATTTGTGGGCCTTGGTCTTCAACACTTTGTGTGCAATTTTGAGCTGTTTGTGTTTGCTACAAGAGGATATATCACAAAGTATGCACTTTTGTTGTTTCCATTGGTTTCAATGCATTTTGGCCTGAAGCGAGCATTTGCTGTTTTCAATTAAACGCAACATGGGAGAAAAACCATTTCACATCACATTTGTGGGCCTTGGTCTTCAACACATTCTGTGAAATGTTGAGCTGTCTGTGTTTGCTACAAGAGGAGATATCACAAAGTATGCGTTTATGTTGTTTCCATTGGTTTCAATGCATAATGGCCTTAAACGAGCATTTGATGTTTTCACTTCAATGCAACATGGGAGAAAAAAATTTCACATCTCATTTTTGGGCCTTGGTCTTCAACATATTATGTGAATTTTTGAGCTTTCTGTGTTTGCTACAAGAGGAGATATCACAAAGTATGCATTTTAGTGGTTTCCATTGGTATCAATGCATTTTGTCCTAAAACGAGCATTTGCTGTTTTCTCTTAAAGACAACTTGGGAGAAAAACCATTTCACATCACATTTGTGTGCCTTGGTCTTCAACATATTCTGTGAAATTTTGAGCTGTCTGTGTTTCCTACAAGAGGAGATATCACAAAGTATGCACTTTTGTTGTTTCCATTGGTTTCAGTGCATTTTGGCCTAAAACGAGCATTTGCTGTTTTCTCCTAAATGCAACATGGGAGAAAAACCATTTCACATCACATTTGTGGGCCTTGGTCTTCAACACTTTGTGTGCAATTTTGAGCTGTTTGTGTTTGCTACAAGAGGATATATCACAAAGTATGCACTTTTGTTGTTTCCATTGATTTCAATGCATTTTGGCCTAAAAGGAGCATTAGCTGTTTTCACTTAAACACAACATGGAGAAAAATAATTTCACATCACATTTGTGGGCCTTGGTCTTCAACATATTCTGTGAAATTGTGAGCTGTCTGTTTGCTACAAGCGGAGAAATCGCAAAGTATGCACTTTTATTGTTTCCATTGATTTCAATGCATTTTGGCCTAAAACGAGCATTT
This sequence comes from Taudactylus pleione, assembly GCA_031769625.1. Lineage (NCBI taxonomy): Eukaryota > Metazoa > Chordata > Amphibia > Anura > Myobatrachidae > Taudactylus > Taudactylus pleione. The sequence goes on from JAUIMM010000385.1 coordinate 11,954, forward strand.
GCTGTTTTCTCTTAAACGCAACATGGGAGAAAAACCATTTCACATCACATTTGTGGGCCTTGGTCTTCAACACATTGTGTGAAATTTTGAGCTTTCTGTGTTTGCTACAGGAAGAGATATCATAAAGTATGTGCTTTTGTTGTTTCCATTGCTTTCAAAGCATTTTGTCCTAAAACGAGCATTTGCTTTGACTTAAACGCAATATTGGAGAATAACCATTTCACATCACATTTGTGGGCCTTGGTCTTCAACATATTGAGTGAAATTTTGAGCTGTCTGTGTTTGCTTCAAGAGGAGATATCACAAAGAATGCGCTTTTGCTTTTTCCATTGGTTTCAATGCATTTTGGCCTAAAATGTGCATTTGCTTTCACTTAAACGCAACATGGGAGAAAAACCAGTTCAAATCACATTTGTGGGTGTTGGTCTTCAACACATTCTGAGAAATTTTGAGCTGTCTGTGTTTGCTACAAGAGGAGTTATCACAAAGTATGAGTTTTTGTTGTTTCCATTAGTTTCAATGCATTTTGGCCTAAAATGAGCATTTGCTGTTTTCTCTTAAAGACAACTTGGGAGAAAAACCATTTCACATCACATTTGTGTGCCTTGGTCTTCAACATATTCTGTGAAATTTTGAGCTGTCTGTGTTTCCTACAAGAGGAGATATCACAAAGTATGCACTTTTGTTGTTTCCATTTGTTTCAGTGCATTTTGGCCTAAAACGAGCATTTGCTGTTTTCTCTTAAATGCAATATGGGAGAAAAACCATTTCACATCACATTTGTGGGCCTTGGTCTTCAACACTTTGTGTGCAATTTTGAGCTGTTTGTGTTTGCTACAAGAGGATATATCACAAAGTATGCACTTTTGTTGTTTCCATTGGTTTCAATGCATTTTGGCCTGAAGCGAGCATTTGCTGTTTTCAATTAAACGCAACATGGGAGAAAAACCATTTCACATCACATTTGTGGGCCTTGGCCTTCAACACATTCTGTGAAATGTTGAGCTGTCTGTGTTTGCTACAAGAGGAGATATCACAAAGTATGCGTTTATGTTGTTTCCATTGGTTTCAATGCATTTTGGCCTTAAACGAGCATTTGATGTTTTCACTTCAATGCAACATGGGAGAAAAAAAATTTCACATCTCATTTTTGGGCCTTGGTCTTCAACATATTATGTGAATTTTTGAGCTTTCTGTGTTTGCTACAAGAGGAGATATCACAAAGTATGCATTTTAGTGGTTTCCATTGGTATCAATGCATTTTGTCCTAAAACGAGCATTTGCTGTTTTCTCTTAAAGACAACTTGGGAGAAAAACCATTTCACATCACATTTGTGTGCCTTGGTCTTCAACATATTCTGTGAAATTTTGAGCTGTCTGTGTTTCCTACAAGAGGAGATATCACAAAGTATGCACTTTTGTTGTTTCCATTGGTTTCAGTGCATTTTGGCCTAAAACGAGCATTTGCTGTTTTCTCCTAAATGCAACATGGGAGAAAAACCATTTCACATCACATTTGTGGGCCTTGGTCTTCAACACTTTGTGTGCAATTTTGAGCTGTTTGTGTTTGCTACAAGAGGATATATCACAAAGTATGCACTTTTGTTGTTTCCATTGATTTCAATGCATTTTGGCCTAAAAGGAGCATTAGCTGTTTTCACTTAAACACAACATGGAGAAAAATAATTTCACATCACATTTGTGGGCCTTGGTCTTCAACATATTCTGTGAAATTGTGAGCTGTCTGTTTGCTACAAGCGGAGAAATCGCAAAGTATGCACTTTTATTGTTTCCATTGATTTCAATGCATTTTGGCCTAAAACGAGCATTTGCTGTTTTCTCTTAAACGCAACATGGGAGAAAAACCATTTCACATCACATTTGTGGGCCTTGGTCTTCAACACATTGTGTGAAATTTTGAGCTTTCTGTGTTTGCTACAGGAAGAGATATCATAAAGTATGTGCTTTTGTTGTTTCCATTGCTTTCAAAGCATTTTGTCCTAAAACGAGCATTTGCTTTGACTTAAACGCAATATTGGAGAATAACCATTTCACATCACATTTGTGGGCCTTGGTCTTCAACATATTGAGTGAAATTTTGAGCTGTCTGTGTTTGCTTCAAGAGGAGATATCACAAAGAATGTGTTTTTAGTTGTTTCCATTGGTTTCAATGCATTTTGGGCTAAAATAAGCATTTGCTGTTTTCACTTAAACACAACATGGGAGAAAAACCATTTCACATCACATTTGTGGGCCTTGGTCTTCAACACATTCTGTGAAATTTTGAGCTGTCTGTGTTTGCTACAAGAGGAGATAACACAAAGTATGCACTTTTGTTGTTTCCATTGGTTTCAATGCATTTTGGCCTGAAACGAGCATTTGCTGTATTCTCTTAAACGCAACATGGGAGAAAAACCATTTCACATCACATTTGTGGGCCTTGGTCTTCAACACATTCTGAGAAATTTTGAGCTGCCTGTGTTTGCTACAAGAGGAGATATATTACAAAGTATGCACTTTTGTTGTTTCCATTGGTTTCAATGCATTTTGGCCTAAAACTAGCATTTGCTGTTTTCACTTAAACGCAACATGGAGAAAAAGCATTTCACATTACATTTGTGGGCCTTGTTCTTCAACATATTCTGTGAAATTTTGAGCTGTCTGTTTGATACAAGAGGAGATATCGAAAAGTTTGCACTTTTGCTTTTTCCATTGGTTTCAATGCATTTTGGCTTAAAACGAGCATTTGCTGTTTTCTCTTAAACGCAACATGGGAAAAAAACCAATTCATATCACATTTGTGGGCCTTGGTCTTCAACACATTCTGAGAAATTTTGAGCTGCCTGAGTTTGCTACAAGAAACTATGCGCTTTCTTGTAGCAAACTCAGGCAGCTCAGTATGTGCTTTTGTTGTTTCCATTGGTTTCAATGCATTTTGGCCTGAAGCGAGCATTTGCTGTTTTCAATTAAATGCAACATGGGAGAAAAACCATTTCACATCACATTTGTGGGCCTTGGTCTTCAACACATTCTGTGAAATGTTGAGCTGTCTGTGTTTGCTACAAGAGGAGATATCACAAAGTATGCGTTTATGTTGTTTCCATTGGTTTCAATGCATTTTGGCCTGAAACGAGCATTTGATGTTTTCACTTCAATGCAACATGGGAGAAAAAGAATTTCACATCTCATTTTTGGGCCTTGGTCTTCAACATATTATGTGAATTTTTGAGCTGTCTGTGTTTGCTACAAGAGGAGATATCACAAAGTATGCATTTTAGTGGTTTCCATTGGTATCAATGCATTTTGTCCTAAAACGAGCATTTGCTGTTTTCTCTTAAATGCAACATGAGAGAAAAACCATTTCACATCAAATTTGTGGGCCTTGGTTTTCAACAAATTCTGTGAAATTTTGAGCTGTCTGTGTTTGCTACAAGAGGAGATATCACAAAGTATGCGCTTTTGCTTTTTCCATTGGTTTCAATGCATTTTGGCTTAAAACGAGCATTTGCTGTTTTCTCTTAAACGCAACATGGGAAAAAAACCATTTCATATCACATTTGTGGGCCTTGGTCTTCAACACATTCTGAGAAATTTTGAGCTGCCTGTGTCTGCTACAAGAGGAGATATCACAAAGTATGCGCTTTTGTTGTTTCCATTGGTTTCAATGCATTTTGGCCTGAAGCGAGCATTTGCTGTTTTCACTTAAATGCAACATGGGAGAAAAACCATTTCACATCACATTTGTGGGCCTTGGTCTTCAACACATTCTGTGAAATGTTGAGCTGTCTGTATTTGCTACAAGAGGAGATATCACAAAGTATGCGTTTCTGTTGTTTCCATTGGTTTCAATGCATTTTGGCCTGAAACGAGCATTTGCTGTTTTCACTTAAATGCAACATGGGAGAAAAACCATTTCACATCACATTTGTGGGCCTTGGTCTTCAACATATTCTGTGAAATTTTGAGCTGTCTGTTTGCAACAAGAGGAGATATCGCAAAGAATGCGCTTTTGCTTTTTCCATTGGTTTCAATGCATTTTGGTCAAAAACGAGCATTTGCTGTTTTCTCTTAAACGCAACATGGAAGAAAAACCATTTCACATCACATTTGTGGGCCTTGGTCTTCAACACATTCTGAGAAATTTTGAGCTGCCTGTGTTTGCTACAAGAGGAGATATCACAAAGTATGAGCTTTTGCTGTTTCCATTGGTTTCAATGCATTTTGGCCTAAAATGAGCATTTGCTGTTTTCTCTTAAACGCAACATGGGAGAAAAACCATTTCACATCACATTTGTGGGCCTTGGTCTTCAACATATTCTGTGAAATTTTGAGCTGTCTGGGTTTGCTACAAGAGGAGATATCACAAAGTATGCGCTTTTGTTGTTTCCATTGGTTTCAATACATTTTGGCCTAAAACGAGCATTTGCTGTTTTCACTTAAACGCAACATGGAGAAAAAACAATTCACATCAAATTTGTGTGCCTTGGTCTTCAACATATTCTGTGAAATTTTGAGCTGTCTGTGTTTCCTACAAGAGGAGATATCACAAAGAATGTGCTTTTGCTTTTTCCATTGGTTTCAATGCATTTTGGCCTAAAACGTGCATTTGCTTTCACTTAAATACAACATGGGAGAAAAACCATTTCACATCACATTTGTGGGCCTTGGTCTTCAACACTTTGTGTGCAATTTTGAGCTGTTTGTGTTTGCTACAAGAAGATATATCACAAAGTATGCACTTTTGTTGTTTCCATTGGTTTCAATGCATTTTGGCCTGAAGCGAGCATTTGCTGTTTTCAATTAAACGCAACATGGGAGAAAAACCATTTCACATCACATTTGTGGGCCTTGGTTCACAACACATTCTGTGAAATGTTGAGCTGTCTGTGTTTGCTACAAGAGGAGATATCACAAAGTATGCGTTTATGTTGTTTCCATTGGTTTCAATGCATTTTGGCCTTAAATGAGCATTTGATGTTTTCACTTCAATGCAACATGGGAGAAAAAGAATTTCACATCTCATTTTTGGGCCTTGGTCTTCAACATATTATGTGAATTTTTGAGCTGTCTGTGTTTGCTACAAGAGGAGATATCACAAAGTATGCACTTTTGTTGTTTCCATTGGTTTCAGTGCATTTTGGCCTAAAACGAGCATTTGCTGTTTTCTCTTAAATGCAACATGGGAGAAAAACCATTTCACATCACATTTGTGGGCCTTGGTCTTCAACACTTTGTGTGCAATTTTGAGCTGTTTGTGTTTGCTACAAGAGGATATATCACAAAGTATGCACTTTTGTTGTTTCCATTGATTTCAATGCATTTTGGCCTAAAAGGAGCATTAGCTGTTTTCACTTAAACACAACATGGAGAAAAATAATTTCACATCACATTTGTGGGCCTTGGTCTTCAACACATTGTGTGAAATTTTGAGCTGTCTGTGTTTGCTACAAGAGGAGATATCACAAAGTATGCACTTTTGTTGTTTCCATTGATATCAATGCATTTTGGCCTAAAACGAGCATTTGCTGTTTTCTCTTAAACGCAACATGGGAGAAAAACCATTTCACATCACATTTGTGGGCCTTGGTCTTCAACACATTGTGTGAAATTTTGAGCTGTCTGTGTTTGCTACAAGAGGAGATATCACAAAGTATGCATTTTTGTTGTTTCCACAGGTTTCAATGCATTTTTGCCTAAAACGAGCATTTGCTGTTTTCTCTTAAATGCAACATGGGAGAAAAACCATTTCACATCACATTTGTGGGACTTGGTCTTCAAAACATTGTGTGAAATTTTGAGCTTTCTGTGTTTGCTACAGGAAGAGATATCACAAAGTATGTGCTTTTGTTGTTTTCCATTGCTTTCAAAGCATTTTGTCCTAAAACGAGCATTTGCTTTCACTTAAACGCAATATTGGAGAATAACCATTTCACATCACATTTGTGGGCCTTGGTCTTCAACATATTGAGTGAAATTTTGAGCTGTCTGTGTTTGCTTCAAGAGGAGATATCACAAAGAATGTGTTTTTAGTTGTTTCCATTGGTTTCAAAGCATTTTGGGCTAAAATAAGCATTTGCTGTTTTCACTTAAACACAACATGGGAGAAAAACCATTTCACATCACATTTGTGGGCCTTGGTCTTCAACACATTCTGTGAAATTTTGAGCTGTCTGTGTTTGCTACAAGAGGAGATAACACAAAGTATGCGCTTTTGTTGTTTCCATTGGTTTCAATGCATTTTGGCCTGAAAAGAGCATTTGCTGTTTTCATTAAATGCAACATGGGAGAAAAACCATTTCACATCACATTTGTGGGTCTTGGTCTTCAACACATTCTGTGAAATTTTGAGCTGTCTGTGTTTACTACAAGAGGAGTTATCACAAAGTATGAGTTTATGTTGTTTCCATTAGTTTCAATGCATTTTGGCCTAAAATGAGCATTTGCTGTTTTCTCTTAAAGACAACTTGGGAGAAAAACCATTTCACATCACATTTGTGTGCCTTGGTCTTCAACATATTCTGTGAAATTTTGAGCTGTCTGTGTTTCCTACAAGAGGAGATATCACAAAGTATGCACTTTTGTTGTTTCCATTGGTTTCAGTGCATTTTGGCCTAAAACGAGCATTTGCTGTTTTCTCTTAAATGCAACATGGGAGAAAAACCATTTCACATCACATTTGTGGGCCTTGGTCTTCAACACTTTGTGTGCAATTTTGAGCTGTTTGTGTTTGCTACAAGAGGATATATCACAAAGTATGCACTTTTGTTGTTTCCATTGATTTCAATGCATTTTGGCCTAAAAGGAGCATTAGCTGTTTTCACTTAAACACAACATGGAGAAAAATAATTTCACATCACATTTGTGGGCCTTGGTCTTCAACATATTCTGTGAAATTTTGAGCTGTCTGTTTGCTACAAGCGGAGAAATCGCAAAGTATGCATTTTTGTGGTTTCCACAGGTTTCAATGCATTTTGGCCGAAAACGAGCATTTGCTGTTTTCTCTTAAATGCAACATGGGAGAAAAACCATTTCACATCACATTTGTGGGACTTGGTCTTCAACACATTGTGTGAAATTTTGAGCTTTCTGTGTTTGCTACAGGAAGAGATATCACAAAGTATGTGCTTTTGTTGTTTCCATTGCTTTCAATGCATTTTATCCTAAAACGAGCATTTGCTTTCACTTAAACGCAATATTGGAGAATAACCATTTCAAATCACATTTGTGGGCCTTGGTCTTCAACATATTGAGTGAAATTTTGAGCTGTCTGTGATTGCTTCAAGAGGAGATATCACAAAGAATGTGTTTTTAGTTGTTTCCATTGGTTTCAATGCATTTTGGGCTAAAATAAGCATTTGCTGTTTTCACTTAAACACAACATGGGAGAAAAACCATTTCACATCACATTTGTGGGCCTTGGTCTTCAACACATTCTGTGAAATTTTGAGCTGTCTGTGTTTGCTACAAGAGGAGATAACACAAAGTATGCGCTTTTGTTGTTTCCATTGGTTTCAATGCATTTCGGCCTGAAACGAGCATTTGCTGTTTTCATTAAATGCATCATGGGAGAAAAACCATTTCACATCACATTTGTGGGTCTTGGTCTTCAACACATTCTGTGAAATTTTGAGCTGTCTGTGTTTACTACAAGAGGAGTTATCACAAAGTATGAGTTTTTGTTGTTTCCATTGGTTTCAATGCATTTTGGCCTAAAACGAGCATTTGCTGTATTCTCTTAAACGCAACAATGGAGAAAAACCATTTCACATCACATTTGTGGGCCTTGGTCTTCAACACATTGTGTGAAATTTTTAGCTGTCTGTGTTTGCTACAAAAGCAGATATCACAAAGTATGCACTTTTGTTGTTTCCATTGGTTTCAATGCATTTTGGCCTAAAATGAGCATTTATTGTTTTCTCTTAAACACAACATGGGAGAAAAACCATTTCACATCACATTTGTGTGCCTTGGTCTTCAACATATTCTGTGAAATTTTGAGCTGTCTGTGTTTCCTATAAGAGGAGATATCACAAAGTATGCACTTTTGTTGTTTCCATTGGTTTCAATACATTTTGGCCTAAAACGAGCATTTGCTGTTTTCTCTTAAATGCAACATGGGAGAAAAACCATTTCACATCACATTTGTGGGCCTTGGTCTTCAACACTTTGTGTGAAATTTTGAGCTGTTTGTGTTTGCTACAAGAGGAGATATCACAAAGTATGCATTTTTGTTGTTTCCATTAGTTTCAATGCATTTTGGCCAAAAACAAGCATTTGCTGTTTTCTCTTAAAGGCAACTTGGGAGAAAAACCATTTCACATCACATTTGTGTGCCTTGGTCTTCAACATATTCTGTAAAATTTTGAGCTGTCTGTGTTTGCTACAAGAGGAGATATCGCAAAGTATGCACTTTTGCTGTTTCCATTGGTTTCAATGCATTTTGGCCTAAAATGAGCATTTGCTGTTTTCTCTTAAATGCAACATGGGAGAAAAACCATTTCACATCACATTTGTGGGCCTTGGTCTTCAACACATTCTGTGAAATTTTGAGCTGTCTGTGTTTCCTACAAGAGGAGATATCACAAAGTATGCATTTTTGTTGTTTCCACAGGTTTCAATGCATTTTGGCCTAAAACGAGCATTTGCTGTTTTCTCTTAAATGCAACATGGGAGAAAAACCATTTCACATCACATTTGTGGGACTTGGTCTTCAAAACATTGTGTGAAATTTTGAGCTTTCTGTGTTTGCTACAGGAAGAGATATCACAAAGTATGTGCTTTTGTTGTTTTCCATTGCTTTCAAAGCATTTTGTCCTAAAATGAGCATTTGCTTTCACTTAAACGCAATATTGGAGAATAACCATTTCACATCACATTTGTGGGCCTTGGTCTTCAACATATTGAGTGAAATTTTGAGCTGTCTGTGTTTGCTTCAAGAGGAGATATCACAAAGAATGTGTTTTTAGTTGTTTCCATTGGTTTCAAAGCATTTTGGGCTAAAATAAGCATTTGCTGTTTTCACTTAAACACAACATGGGAGAAAAACCATTTCACATCACATTTGTGGGCCTTGGTCTTCAACACATTCTGTGAAATTTTGAGCTGTCTGTGTTTGCTACAAGAGGAGATAACACAAAGTATGCGCTTTTGTTGTTTCCATTGGTTTCAATGCATTTTGGCCTGAAAAGAGCATTTGCTGTTTTCATTAAATGCAACATGGGAGAAAAAACATTTCACATCACATTTGTGGGTCTTGGTCTTCAACACATTCTGTGAAATTTTGAGCTGTCTGTGTTTACTACAAGAGGAGTTATCACAAAGTATGAGTTTTTGTTGTTTCCATTAGTTTCAATGCATTTTGGCCTAAAATGAGCATTTGCTGTTTTCTCTTAAAGACAACTTGGGAGAAAAACCATTTCACATCACATTTGTGTGCCTTGGTCTTCAACATATTCTGTGAAATTTTGAGCTGTCTGTTTGCTACAAGCGGAGAAATCGCAAAGTATGCATTTTTGTTGTTTCCACAGGTTTCAATGCATTTTGGCCTAAAACGAGCATTTGCTGTTTTCTCTTAAATGCAACATGGGAGAAAAACCATTTCACATCACATTTGTGGGACTTGGTCTTCAACATATTGTGTGAAATTTTGAGCTTTCTGTGTTTGCTACAGGAAGAGATATCACAAAGTATGTGCTTTTGTTGTTTCCATTGCTTTCAAAGCATTTTGTCCTAAAATGAGCATTTGCTTTCACTTAAACGCAATATTGGAGAATAACCATTTCACATCACATTTGTGGGCCTTGGTCTTCAACATATTGAGTGAAATTTTGAGCTGTCTGTGTTTGCTTCAAGAGGAGATATCACAAAGAATGTGTTTTTAGTTGTTTCCATTGGTTTCAATGCATTTTGGGCTAAAATAAGCATTTGCTGTTTTCACTTAAACACAACATGGGAGAAAAACCATTTCACATCACATTTGTGGGCCTTGGTCTTCAACACATTCTGTGAAATTTTGAGCTGTCTGTGTTTGCTACAAGAGGAGATAACACAAAGTATGCGCTTTTGTTGTTTCCATTGGTTTCAATGCATTTTGGCCTGAAACGAGCATTTGCTGTTTTCATTAAATGCAACATGGTAGAAAAACCATTTCACATCACATTTGTGGGTCTTGGTCTTCAACACATTCTGTGAAATTTTGAGCCGTCTGTGTTTACTACAAGAGGAGTTATCACAAAGTATGAGTTTTTGTTGTTTCCATTGGTTTCAATGCATTTTGGCCTAAAACGAGCATTTGCTGTATTCTCTTAAACGCAACAATGGAGAAAAACCATTTCACATCACATTTGTGGGCCTTGGTCTTCAACACATTGTGTGAAATTTTTAGCTGTCTGTGTTTGCTACAAAAGCAGATATCACAAAGTATGCGATTTTGATGTTTCCATTGGTTTCAATGCATTTTGCCTTAAACGAGCATTTGCTGTTTTCTCTTAAACGCAACTTGGGAGAAAAACAATTTCACATCACACTTGTGGGCCTTGTTCTTCAACACATTCTGTGAAATTTTGAGCTGTCTGTGTTTGCTACAAGAGGAGATATCACAAAGTATGCACTTTTGTTGTTTCCATTGGTTTCAATGCATTTTGGCCTAAAATGAGCATTTATTGTTTTCTCTTAAACGCAACATGGGAGAAAAACCATTTCACATCACATTTGTGTGCCTTGGTCTTCAACATATTCTGTGAAAATTTGAGCTGTCTGTGTTTCCTATAAGAGGAGATATCACAAAGTATGCACTTTTGTTGTTTCCATTGGTTTCAATACATTTTGGCCTAAAACGAGCATTTGCTGTTTTCTCTTAAATGCAACATGGGAGAAAAACCATTTCACATCACATTTGTGGGCCTTGGTCTTCAACACTTTGTGTGAAATTTTGAGCTGTTTGTGTTTGCTACAAGAGGATATATCACAAAGTATGCACTTTTGTTGTTTCCATTGATTTCAATGCATTTTGGCCTAAAAGGAGCATTTGCTGTTTCCACTTAAACACAACATGGGAGAAAAATAATTTCACATCACATTTGTGGGCCTTGGTCTTCAACATATTCTGTGAAATTTTGAGCTGTCTGTTTGCTACAAGCGGAGAAATCGCAAAGTATGCACTTTTGTTGTTTCCATTGATTTCAATGCATTTTGGCCTAAAACGAGCATTTGCTGTTTTCTCTTAAACGCAACATGGGAGAAAAACCATTTCACATCACATTTGTGGGCCTTGGTCTTCAACACATTGTGTGAAATTTTGAGCTGTCTGTGTTTGCTACAAGAGGAGATATCACAAAGTATGCATTTTTGTTGTTTCCACAGGTTTCAATGCATTTTGGCCTAAAACGAGCATTTGCTGTTTTCTCTTAAATGCAACATGGGAGAAAAACCATTTCACATCACATTTGTGGGACTTGGTCTTCAACACATTGTGTGAAATTTTGAGCTTTCTGTGTTTGCTACAGGAAGAGATATCACAAAGTATGTGCTTTTGGTGTTTCCATTGTTTTCAATGCATTTTATCCTAAAACGAGCATTTGCTTTCACTTAAACGCAATATTGGAGAATAACCATTTCAAATCACATTTGTGGGCCTTGGTCTTCAACATATTGAGTGAAATTTTGAGCTGTCTGTGATTGCTTCAAGAGGAGATATCACAAAGAATGTGTTTTTAGTTGTTTCCATTGGTTTCAATGCATTTTGGCCTAAAATAAGCATTTGCTGTTTTCACTTAAACACAACATGGGAGAAAAACCATTTCACATCACATTTGTGGGTCTTGGTCTTCAACACATTCTGTGAAATTTTGAGCTGTCTGTGTTTACTACAAGAGGAGTTATCACAAAGTATGAGTTTTTGTTGTTTCCATTAGTTTCAATGCATTTTGGCCTAAAATGAGCATTTGCTGTTTTCTCTTAAAGACAACTTGGGAGAAAAAACATTTCACATCACATTTGTGTGCCTTGGTCTTCAACATATTCTGTGAAATTTTGAGCTGTCTGTGTTTCCTACAAGAGGAGATATCACAAAGTATGCACTTTTGTTGTTTCCATTGGTTTCAGTGCATTTTGGCCTAAAACGAGCATTTGCTGTTTTCTCTTAAATGCAACATGGGAGAAAAACCATTTCACATCACATTTGTGGGCCTTGGTCTTCAACACTTTGTGTGCAATTTTGAGCTGTTTGTGTTTGCTACAAGAGGATATATCACAAAGTATGCACTTTTGTTGTTTCCATTGGTTTCAATGCATTTTGGCCTGAAGCGAGCATTTGCTGTTTTCAATTAAACGCAACATGGGAGAAAAACCATTTCACATCACATTTGTGGGCCTTGGTCTTCAACACATTCTGTGAAATGTTGAGCTGTCTGTGTTTGCTACAAGAGGAGATATCACAAAGTATGCGTTTATGTTGTTTCCATTGGTTTCAATGCATTTTGGCCTTAAACGAGCATTTGATGTTTTCACTTCAATGCAACATGGGAGAAAAAAATTTCACATCTCATTTTTGGGCCTTGGTCTTCAACATATTATGTGAATTTTTGAGCTTTCTGTGTTTGCTACAAGAGGAGATATCACAAAGTATGCATTTTAGTGGTTTCCATTGGTATCAATGCATTTTGTCCTAAAACGAGCATTTGCTGTTTTCTCTTAAAGACAACTTGGGAGAAAAACCATTTCACATCACATTTGTGTGCCTTGGTCTTCAACATATTCTGTGAAATTTTGAGCTGTCTGTGTTTCCTACAAGAGGAGATATCACAAAGTATGCACTTTTGTTGTTTCCATTGGTTTAAGTGCATTTTGGCCTAAAACGAGCATTTGCTGTTTTCTCCTAAATGCAACATGGGAGAAAAACCATTTCACATCACATTTGTGGGCCTTGGTCTTCAACACTTTGTGTGCAATTTTGAGCTGTTTGTGTTTGCTACAAGAGGATATATCACAAAGTATGCACTTTTGTTGTTTCCATTGATTTCAATGCATTTTGGCCTAAAAGGAGCATTAGCTGTTTTCACTTAAACACAACATGGAGAAAAATAATTTCACATCACATTTGTGGGCCTTGGTCTTCAACATATTCTGTGAAATTGTGAGCTGTCTGTTTGCTACAAGCGGAGAAATCGCAAAGTATGCACTTTTATTGTTTCCATTGATTTCAATGCATTTTGGCCTAAAACGAGCATTTGCTGTTTTCTCTTAAACGCAACATGGGAGAAAAACCGTTTCACATCACATTTGTGGGCCTTGGTCTTCAACACATTGTGTGAAATTTTGAGCTTTCTGTGTTTGCTACAGGAAGAGATATCATAAAGTATGTGCTTTTGTTGTTTCCATTGCTTTCAAAGCATTTTGTCCTAAAACGAGCATTTGCTTTGACTTAAACGCAATATTGGAGAATAACCATTTCACATCACATTTGTGGGCCTTGGTCTTCAACATATTGAGTGAAATTTTGAGCTGTCTGTGTTTGCTTCAAGAGGAGATATCACAAAGAATGCGCTTTTGCTTTTTCCATTGGTTTCAATGCATTTTGGCCTAAAATGTGCATTTGCTTTCACTTAAACGCAACATGGGAGAAAAACCAGTTCAAATCACATTTGTGGGTGTTGGTCTTCAACACATTCTGAGAAATTTTGAGCTGTCTGTGTTTGCTACAAGAGGAGTTATCACAAAGTATGAGTTTTTGTTGTTTCCATTAGTTTCAATGCATTTTGGCCTAAAATGAGCATTTGCTGTTTTCTCTTAAAGACAACTTGGGAGAAAAACCATTTCACATCACATTTGTGTGCCTTGGTCTTCAACATATTCTGTGAAATTTTGAGCTGTCTGTGTTTCCTACAAGAGGAGATATCACAAAGTATGCACTTTTGTTGTTTCCATTTGTTTCAGTGCATTTTGGCCTAAAACGAGCATTTGCTGTTTTCTCTTAAATGCAATATGGGAGAAAAACCATTTCACATCACATTTGTGGGCCTTGGTCTTCAACACTTTGTGTGCAATTTTGAGCTGTTTGTGTTTGCTACAAGAGGATATATCACAAAGTATGCACTTTTGTTGTTTCCATTGGTTTCAATGCATTTTGGCCTGAAGCGAGCATTTGCTGTTTTCAATTAAACGCAACATGGGAGAAAAACCATTTCACATCACATTTGTGGGCCTTGGCCTTCAACACATTCTGTGAAATGTTGAGCTGTCTGTGTTTGCTACAAGAGGAGATATCACAAAGTATGCGTTTATGTTGTTTCCATTGGTTTCAATGCATTTTGGCCTTAAACGAGCATTTGATGTTTTCACTTCAATGCAACATGGGAGAAAAAAAATTTCACATCTCATTTTTGGGCCTTGGTCTTCAACATATTATGTGAATTTTTGAGCTTTCTGTGTTTGCTACAAGAGGAGATATCACAAAGTATGCATTTTAGTGGTTTCCATTGGTATCAATGCATTTTGTCCTAAAACGAGCATTTGCTGTTTTCTCTTAAAGACAACTTGGGAGAAAAACCATTTCACATCACATTTGTGTGCCTTGGTCTTCAACATATTCTGTGAAATTTTGAGCTGTCTGTGTTTCCTACAAGAGGAGATATCACAAAGTATGCACTTTTGTTGTTTCCATTGGTTTCAGTGCATTTTGGCCTAAAACGAGCATTTGCTGTTTTCTCCTAAATGCAACATGGGAGAAAAACCATTTCACATCACATTTGTGGGCCTTGGTCTTCAACACTTTGTGTGCAATTTTGAGCTGTTTGTGTTTGCTACAAGAGGATATATCACAAAGTATGCACTTTTGTTGTTTCCATTGATTTCAATGCATTTTGGCCTAAAAGGAGCATTAGCTGTTTTCACTTAAACACAACATGGAGAAAAATAATTTCACATCACATTTGTGGGCCTTGGTCTTCAACATATTCTGTGAAATTGTGAGCTGTCTGTTTGCTACAAGCGGAGAAATCGCAAAGTATGCACTTTTATTGTTTCCATTGATTTCAATGCATTTTGGCCTAAAACGAGCATTTGCTGTTTTCTCTTAAACGCAACATGGGAGAAAAACCATTTCACATCACATTTGTGGGCCTTGGTCTTCAACACATTGTGTGAAATTTTGAGCTTTCTGTGTTTGCTACAGGAAGAGATATCATAAAGTATGTGCTTTTGTTGTTTCCATTGCTTTCAAAGCATTTTGTCCTAAAACGAGCATTTGCTTTGACTTAAACGCAATATTGGAGAATAACCATTTCACATCACATTTGTGGGCCTTGGTCTTCAACATATTGAGTGAAATTTTGAGCTGTCTGTGTTTGCTTCAAGAGGAGATATCACAAAGAATGTGTTTTTAGTTGTTTCCATTGGTTTCAATGCATTTTGGGCTAAAATAAGCATTTGCTGTTTTCACTTAAACACAACATGGGAGAAAAACCATTTCACATCACATTTGTGGGCCTTGGTCTTCAACACATTCTGTGAAATTTTGAGCTGTCTGTGTTTGCTACAAGAGGAGATAACACAAAGTATGCACTTTTGTTGTTTCCATTGGTTTCAATGCATTTTGGCCTGAAACGAGCATTTGCTGTATTCTCTTAAACGCAACATGGGAGAAAAACCATTTCACATCACATTTGTGGGCCTTGGTCTTCAACACATTCTGAGAAATTTTGAGCTGCCTGTGTTTGCTACAAGAGGAGATATATTACAAAGTATGCACTTTTGTTGTTTCCATTGGTTTCAATGCATTTTGGCCTAAAACTAGCATTTGCTGTTTTCACTTAAACGCAACATGGAGAAAAAGCATTTCACATTACATTTGTGGGCCTTGTTCTTCAACATATTCTGTGAAATTTTGAGCTGTCTGTTTGATACAAGAGGAGATATCGAAAAGTTTGCACTTTTGCTTTTTCCATTGGTTTCAATGCATTTTGGCTTAAAACGAGCATTTGCTGTTTTCTCTTAAACGCAACATGGGAAAAAAACCAATTCATATCACATTTGTGGGCCTTGGTCTTCAACACATTCTGAGAAATTTTGAGCTGCCTGAGTTTGCTACAAGAAACTATGCGCTTTCTTGTAGCAAACTCAGGCAGCTCAGTATGTGCTTTTGTTGTTTCCATTGGTTTCAATGCATTTTGGCCTGAAGCGAGCATTTGCTGTTTTCAATTAAATGCAACATGGGAGAAAAACCATTTCACATCACATTTGTGGGCCTTGGTCTTCAACACATTCTGTGAAATGTTGAGCTGTCTGTGTTTGCTACAAGAGGAGATATCACAAAGTATGCGTTTATGTTGTTTCCATTGGTTTCAATGCATTTTGGCCTGAAACGAGCATTTGATGTTTTCACTTCAATGCAACATGGGAGAAAAAGAATTTCACATCTCATTTTTGGGCCTTGGTCTTCAACATATTATGTGAATTTTTGAGCTGTCTGTGTTTGCTACAAGAGGAGATATCACAAAGTATGCATTTTAGTGGTTTCCATTGGTATCAATGCATTTTGTCCTAAAACGAGCATTTGCTGTTTTCTCTTAAATGCAACATGAGAGAAAAACCATTTCACATCAAATTTGTGGGCCTTGGTTTTCAACAAATTCTGTGAAATTTTGAGCTGTCTGTGTTTGCTACAAGAGGAGATATCACAAAGTATGCGCTTTTGCTTTTTCCATTGGTTTCGATGCATTTTGGCTTAAAACGAGCATTTGCTGTTTTCTCTTAAACGCAACATGGGAAAAAAACCATTTCATATCACATTTGTGGGCCTTGGTCTTCAACACATTCTGAGAAATTTTGAGCTGCCTGTGTCTGCTACAAGAGGAGATATCACAAAGTATGCGCTTTTGTTGTTTCCATTGGTTTCAATGCATTTTGGCCTGAAGCGAGCATTTGCTGTTTTCACTTAAATGCAACATGGGAGAAAAACCATTTCACATCACATTTGTGGGCCTTGGTCTTCAACACATTCTGTGAAATGTTGAGCTGTCTGTATTTGCTACAAGAGGAGATATCACAAAGTATGCGTTTCTGTTGTTTCCATTGGTTTCAATGCATTTTGGCCTGAAACGAGCATTTGCTGTTTTCACTTAAATGCAACATGGGAGAAAAACCATTTCACATCACATTTGTGGGCCTTGGTCTTCAACATATTCTGTGAAATTTTGAGCTGTCTGTTTGCAACAAGAGGAGATATCGCAAAGAATGCGCTTTTGCTTTTTCCATTGGTTTCAATGCATTTTGGTCAAAAACGAGCATTTGCTGTTTTCTCTTAAACGCAACATGGAAGAAAAACCATTTCACATCACATTTGTGGGCCTTGGTCTTCAACACATTCTGAGAAATTTTGAGCTGCCTGTGTTTGCTACAAGAGGAGATATCACAAAGTATGAGCTTTTGCTGTTTCCATTGGTTTCAATGCATTTTGGCCTAAAATGAGCATTTGCTGTTTTCTCTTAAACGCAACATGGGAGAAAAACCATTTCACATCACATTTGTGGGCCTTGGTCTTCAACATATTCTGTGAAATTTTGAGCTGTCTGGGTTTGCTACAAGAGGAGATATCACAAAGTATGCGCTTTTGTTGTTTCCATTGGTTTCAATACATTTTGGCCTAAAACGAGCATTTGCTGTTTTCACTTAAACGCAACATGGAGAAAAAACTATTCACATCAAATTTGTGTGCCTTGGTCTTCAACATATTCTGTGAAATTTTGAGCTGTCTGTGTTTCCTACAAGAGGAGATATCACAAAGAATGTGCTTTTGCTTTTTCCATTGGTTTCAATGCATTTTGGCCTAAAACGTGCATTTGCTTTCACTTAAATACAACATGGGAGAAAAACCATTTCACATCACATTTGTGGGCCTTGGTCTTCAACACTTTGTGTGCAATTTTGAGCTGTTTGTGTTTGCTACAAGAAGATATATCACAAAGTATGCACTTTTGTTGTTTCCATTGGTTTCAATGCATTTTGGCCTGAAGCGAGCATTTGCTGTTTTCAATTAAACGCAACATGGGAGAAAAACCATTTCACATCACATTTGTGGGCCTTGGTTCACAACACATTCTGTGAAATGTTGAGCTGTCTGTGTTTGCTACAAGAGGAGATATCACAAAGTATGCGTTTATGTTGTTTCCATTGGTTTCAATGCATTTTGGCCTTAAATGAGCATTTGATGTTTTCACTTCAATGCAACATGGGAGAAAAAGAATTTCACATCTCATTTTTGGGCCTTGGTCTTCAACATATTATGTGAATTTTTGAGCTGTCTGTGTTTGCTACAAGAGGAGATATCACAAAGTATGCACTTTTGTTGTTTCCATTGGTTTCAGTGCATTTTGGCCTAAAACGAGCATTTGCTGTTTTCTCTTAAATGCAACATGGGAGAAAAACCATTTCACATCACATTTGTGGGCCTTGGTCTTCAACACTTTGTGTGCAATTTTGAGCTGTTTGTGTTTGCTACAAGAGGATATATCACAAAGTATGCACTTTTGTTGTTTCCATTGATTTCAATGCATTTTGGCCTAAAAGGAGCATTAGCTGTTTTCACTTAAACACAACATGGAGAAAAATAATTTCACATCACATTTGTGGGCCTTGGTCTTCAACACATTGTGTGAAATTTTGAGCTGTCTGTGTTTGCTACAAGAGGAGATATCACAAAGTATGCACTTTTGTTGTTTCCATTGATATCAATGCATTTTGGCCTAAAACGAGCATTTGCTGTTTTCTCTTAAACGCAACATGGGAGAAAAACCATTTCACATCACATTTGTGGGCCTTGGTCTTCAACACATTGTGTGAAATTTTTAGCTGTCTGTGTTTGCTACAAAAGCAGATATCACAAAGTATGCGATTTTGATGTTTCCATTGGTTTCAATGCATTTTGCCTTAAACGAGCATTTGCTGTTTTCTCTTAAACGCAACTTGGGAGAAAAACAATTTCACATCACACTTGTGGGCCTTGTTCTTCAACACATTCTGTGAAATTTTGAGCTGTCTGTGTTTGCTACAAGAGGAGATATCACAAAGTATGCACTTTTGTTGTTTCCATTGGTTTCAATGCATTTTGGCCTAAAATGAGCATTTATTGTTTTCTCTTAAACGCAACATGGGAGAAAAACCATTTCACATCACATTTGTGTGCCTTGGTCTTCAACATATTCTGTGAAAATTTGAGCTGTCTGTGTTTCCTATAAGAGGAGATATCACAAAGTATGCACTTTTGTTGTTTCCATTGGTTTCAATACATTTTGGCCTAAAACGAGCATTTGCTGTTTTCTCTTAAATGCAACATGGGAGAAAAACCATTTCACATCACATTTGTGGGCCTTGGTCTTCAACACTTTGTGTGAAATTTTGAGCTGTTTGTGTTTGCTACAAGAGGATATATCACAAAGTATGCACTTTTGTTGTTTCCATTGATTTCAATGCATTTTGGCCTAAAAGGAGCATTTGCTGTTTCCACTTAAACACAACATGGGAGAAAAATAATTTCACATCACATTTGTGGGCCTTGGTCTTCAACATATTCTGTGAAATTTTGAGCTGTCTGTTTGCTACAAGCGGAGAAATCGCAAAGTATGCACTTTTGTTGTTTCCATTGATTTCAATGCATTTTGGCCTAAAACGAGCATTTGCTGTTTTCTCTTAAACGCAACATGGGAGAAAAACCATTTCACATCACATTTGTGGGCCTTGGTCTTCAACACATTGTGTGAAATTTTGAGCTGTCTGTGTTTGCTACAAGAGGAGATATCACAAAGTATGCATTTTTGTTGTTTCCACAGGTTTCAATGCATTTTGGCCTAAAACGAGCATTTGCTGTTTTCTCTTAAATGCAACATGGGAGAAAAACCATTTCACATCACATTTGTGGGACTTGGTCTTCAACACATTGTGTGAAATTTTGAGCTTTCTGTGTTTGCTACAGGAAGAGATATCACAAAGTATGTGCTTTTGGTGTTTCCATTGTTTTCAATGCATTTTATCCTAAAACGAGCATTTGCTTTCACTTAAACGCAATATTGGAGAATAACCATTTCAAATCACATTTGTGGGCCTTGGTCTTCAACATATTGAGTGAAATTTTGAGCTGTCTGTGATTGCTTCAAGAGGAGATATCACAAAGAATGTGTTTTTAGTTGTTTCCATTGGTTTCAATGCATTTTGGCCTAAAATAAGCATTTGCTGTTTTCACTTAAACACAACATGGGAGAAAAACCATTTCACATCACATTTGTGGGTCTTGGTCTTCAACACATTCTGTGAAATTTTGAGCTGTCTGTGTTTACTACAAGAGGAGTTATCACAAAGTATGAGTTTTTGTTGTTTCCATTAGTTTCAATGCATTTTGGCCTAAAATGAGCATTTGCTGTTTTCTCTTAAAGACAACTTGGGAGAAAAAACATTTCACATCACATTTGTGTGCCTTGGTCTTCAACATATTCTGTGAAATTTTGAGCTGTCTGTGTTTCCTACAAGAGGAGATATCACAAAGTATGCACTTTTGTTGTTTCCATTGGTTTCAGTGCATTTTGGCCTAAAACGAGCATTTGCTGTTTTCTCTTAAATGCAACATGGGAGAAAAACCATTTCACATCACATTTGTGGGCCTTGGTCTTCAACACTTTGTGTGCAATTTTGAGCTGTTTGTGTTTGCTACAAGAGGATATATCACAAAGTATGCACTTTTGTTGTTTCCATTGGTTTCAATGCATTTTGGCCTGAAGCGAGCATTTGCTGTTTTCAATTAAACGCAACATGGGAGAAAAACCATTTCACATCACATTTGTGGGCCTTGGTCTTCAACACATTCTGTGAAATGTTGAGCTGTCTGTGTTTGCTACAAGAGGAGATATCACAAAGTATGCGTTTATGTTGTTTCCATTGGTTTCAATGCATTTTGGCCTTAAACGAGCATTTGATGTTTTCACTTCAATGCAACATGGGAGAAAAAAATTTCACATCTCATTTTTGGGCCTTGGTCTTCAACATATTATGTGAATTTTTGAGCTTTCTGTGTTTGCTACAAGAGGAGATATCACAAAGTATGCATTTTAGTGGTTTCCATTGGTATCAATGCATTTTGTCCTAAAACGAGCATTTGCTGTTTTCTCTTAAAGACAACTTGGGAGAAAAACCATTTCACATCACATTTGTGCGCCTTGGTCTTCAACATATTCTGTGAAATTTTGAGCTGTCTGTGTTTCCTACAAGAGGAGATATCACAAAGTATGCACTTTTGTTGTTTCCATTGGTTTCAGTGCATTTTGGCCTAAAACGAGCATTTGCTGTTTTCTCCTAAATGCAACATGGGAGAAAAACCATTTCACATCACATTTGTGGGCCTTGGTCTTCAACACTTTGTGTGCAATTTTGAGCTGTTTGTGTTTGCTACAAGAGGATATATCACAAAGTATGCACTTTTGTTGTTTCCATTGATTTCAATGCATTTTGGCCTAAAAGGAGCATTAGCTGTTTTCACTTAAACACAACATGGAGAAAAATAATTTCACATCACATTTGTGGGCCTTGGTCTTCAACATATTCTGTGAAATTGTGAGCTGTCTGTTTGCTACAAGCGGAGAAATCGCAAAGTATGCACTTTTATTGTTTCCATTGATTTCAATGCATTTTGGCCTAAAACGAGCATTTGCTGTTTTCTCTTAAACGCAACATGGGAGAAAAACCATTTCACATCACATTTGTGGGCCTTGGTCTTCAACACATTGTGTGAAATTTTGAGCTTTCTGTGTTTGCTACAGGAAGAGATATCATAAAGTATGTGCTTTTGTTGTTTCCATTGCTTTCAAAGCATTTTGTCCTAAAACGAGCATTTGCTTTGACTTAAACGCAATATTGGAGAATAACCATTTCACATCACATTTGTGGGCCTTGGTCTTCAACATATTGAGTGAAATTTTGAGCTGTCTGTGTTTGCTTCAAGAGGAGATATCACAAAGAATGCGCTTTTGCTTTTTCCATTGGTTTCAATGCATTTTGGCCTAAAATGTGCATTTGCTTTCACTTAAACGCAACATGGGAGAAAAACCAGTTCAAATCACATTTGTGGGTGTTGGTCTTCAACACATTCTGAGAAATTTTGAGCTGTCTGTGTTTGCTACAAGAGGAGTTATCACAAAGTATGAGTTTTTGTTGTTTCCATTAGTTTCAATGCATTTTGGCCTAAAATGAGCATTTGCTGTTTTCTCTTAAAGACAACTTGGGAGAAAAACCATTTCACATCACATTTGTGTGCCTTGGTCTTCAACATATTCTGTGAAATTTTGAGCTGTCTGTGTTTCCTACAAGAGGAGATATCACAAAGTATGCACTTTTGTTGTTTCCATTTGTTTCAGTGCATTTTGGCCTAAAACGAGCATTTGCTGTTTTCTCTTAAATGCAATATGGGAGAAAAACCATTTCACATCACATTTGTGGGCCTTGGTCTTCAACACTTTGTGTGCAATTTTGAGCTGTTTGTGTTTGCTACAAGAGGATATATCACAAAGTATGCACTTTTGTTGTTTCCATTGGTTTCAATGCATTTTGGCCTGAAGCGAGCATTTGCTGTTTTCAATTAAACGCAACATGGGAGAAAAACCATTTCACATCACATTTGTGGGCCTTGGCCTTCAACACATTCTGTGAAATGTTGAGCTGTCTGTGTTTGCTACAAGAGGAGATATCACAAAGTATGCGTTTATGTTGTTTCCATTGGTTTCAATGCATTTTGGCCTTAAACGAGCATTTGATGTTTTCACTTCAATGCAACATGGGAGAAAAAAAATTTCACAACTCATTTTTGGGCCTTGGTCTTCAACATATTATGTGAATTTTTGAGCTTTCTGTGTTTGCTACAAGAGGAGATATCACAAAGTATGCATTTTAGTGGTTTCCATTGGTATCAATGCATTTTGTCCTAAAACGAGCATTTGCTGTTTTCTCTTAAAGACAACTTGGGAGAAAAACCATTTCACATCACATTTGTGTGCCTTGGTCTTCAACATATTCTGTGAAATTTTGAGCTGTCTGTGTTTCCTACAAGAGGAGATATCACAAAGTATGCACTTTTGTTGTTTCCATTGGTTTCAGTGCATTTTGGCCTAAAACGAGCATTTGCTGTTTTCTCCTAAATGCAACATGGGAGAAAAACCATTTCACATCACATTTGTGGGCCTTGGTCTTCAACACTTTGTGTGCAATTTTGAGCTGTTTGTGTTTGCTACAAGAGGATATATCACAAAGTATGCACTTTTGTTGTTTCCATTGATTTCAATGCATTTTGGCCTAAAAGGAGCATTAGCTGTTTTCACTTAAACACAACATGGAGAAAAATAATTTCACATCACATTTGTGGGCCTTGGTCTTCAACATATTCTGTGAAATTGTGAGCTGTCTGTTTGCTACAAGCGGAGAAATCGCAAAGTATGCACTTTTGTTGTTTCCATTTGTTTCAGTGCATTTTGGCCTAAAACGAGCATTTGCTGTTTTCTCTTAAATGCAATATGGGAGAAAAACCATTTCACATCACATTTGTGGGCCTTGGTC
Source organism: Taudactylus pleione (assembly GCA_031769625.1). Lineage (NCBI taxonomy): Eukaryota > Metazoa > Chordata > Amphibia > Anura > Myobatrachidae > Taudactylus > Taudactylus pleione. The sequence goes on from JAUIMM010000385.1 coordinate 35,537, forward strand.
TTCAACACTTTGTGTGCAATTTTGAGCTGTTTGTGTTTGCTACAAGAGGATATATCACAAAGTATGCACTTTTGTTGTTTCCATTGGTTTCAATGCATTTTGGCCTAAAACGAGCATTTGCTGTTTTCTCTTAAACGCAACATGGGAGAAAAACCATTTCACATCACATTTGTGGGCCTTGGTCTTCAACACATTGTGTGAAATTTTGAGCTTTCTGTGTTTGCTACAGGAAGAGATATCATAAAGTATGTGCTTTTGTTGTTTCCATTGCTTTCAAAGCATTTTGTCCTAAAACGAGCATTTGCTTTGACTTAAACGCAATATTGGAGAATAACCATTTCACATCACATTTGTGGGCCTTGGTCTTCAACATATTGAGTGAAATTTTGAGCTGTCTGTGTTTGCTTCAAGAGGAGATATCACAAAGAATGTGTTTTTAGTTGTTTCCATTGGTTTCAATGCATTTTGGGCTAAAATAAGCATTTGCTGTTTTCACTTAAACACAACATGGGAGAAAAACCATTTCACATCACATTTGTGGGCCTTGGTCTTCAACACATTCTGTGAAATTTTGAGCTGTCTGTGTTTGCTACAAGAGGAGATAACACAAAGTATGCACTTTTGTTGTTTCCATTGGTTTCAATGCATTTTGGCCTGAAACGAGCATTTGCTGTATTCTCTTAAACGCAACATGGGAGAAAAACCATTTCACATCACATTTGTGGGCCTTGGTCTTCAACACATTCTGAGAAATTTTGAGCTGCCTGTGTTTGCTACAAGAGGAGATATATTACAAAGTATGCACTTTTGTTGTTTCCATTGGTTTCAATGCATTTTGGCCTAAAACTAGCATTTGCTGTTTTCACTTAAACGCAACATGGAGAAAAAGCATTTCACATTACATTTGTGGGCCTTGTTCTTCAACATATTCTGTGAAATTTTGAGCTGTCTGTTTGATACAAGAGGAGATATCGAAAAGTTTGCACTTTTGCTTTTTCCATTGGTTTCAATGCATTTTGGCTTAAAACGAGCATTTGCTGTTTTCTCTTAAACGCAACATGGGAAAAAAACCAATTCATATCACATTTGTGGGCCTTGGTCTTCAACACATTCTGAGAAATTTTGAGCTGCCTGAGTTTGCTACAAGAAACTATGCGCTTTCTTGTAGCAAACTCAGGCAGCTCAGTATGTGCTTTTGTTGTTTCCATTGGTTTCAATGCATTTTGGCCTGAAGCGAGCATTTGCTGTTTTCAATTAAATGCAACATGGGAGAAAAACCATTTCACATCACATTTGTGGGCCTTGGTCTTCAACACATTCTGTGAAATGTTGAGCTGTCTGTGTTTGCTACAAGAGGAGATATCACAAAGTATGCGTTTATGTTGTTTCCATTGGTTTCAATGCATTTTGGCCTGAAACGAGCATTTGATGTTTTCACTTCAATGCAACATGGGAGAAAAAGAATTTCACATCTCATTTTTGGGCCTTGGTCTTCAACATATTATGTGAATTTTTGAGCTGTCTGTGTTTGCTACAAGAGGAGATATCACAAAGTATGCATTTTAGTGGTTTCCATTGGTATCAATGCATTTTGTCCTAAAACGAGCATTTGCTGTTTTCTCTTAAATGCAACATGAGAGAAAAACCATTTCACATCAAATTTGTGGGCCTTGGTTTTCAACAAATTCTGTGAAATTTTGAGCTGTCTGTGTTTGCTACAAGAGGAGATATCACAAAGTATGCGCTTTTGCTTTTTCCATTGGTTTCAATGCATTTTGGCTTAAAACGAGCATTTGCTGTTTTCTCTTAAACGCAACATGGGAAAAAAACCATTTCATATCACATTTGTGGGCCTTGGTCTTCAACACATTCTGAGAAATTTTGAGCTGCCTGTGTCTGCTACAAGAGGAGATATCACAAAGTATGCGCTTTTGTTGTTTCCATTGGTTTCAATGCATTTTGGCCTGAAGCGAGCATTTGCTGTTTTCACTTAAATGCAACATGGGAGAAAAACCATTTCACATCACATTTGTGGGCCTTGGTCTTCAACACATTCTGTGAAATGTTGAGCTGTCTGTATTTGCTACAAGAGGAGATATCACAAAGTATGCGTTTCTGTTGTTTCCATTGGTTTCAATGCATTTTGGCCTGAAACGAGCATTTGCTGTTTTCACTTAAATGCAACATGGGAGAAAAACCATTTCACATCACATTTGTGGGCCTTGGTCTTCAACATATTCTGTGAAATTTTGAGCTGTCTGTTTGCAACAAGAGGAGATATCGCAAAGAATGCGCTTTTGCTTTTTCCATTGGTTTCAATGCATTTTGGTCAAAAACGAGCATTTGCTGTTTTCTCTTAAACGCAACATGGAAGAAAAACCATTTCACATCACATTTGTGGGCCTTGGTCTTCAACACATTCTGAGAAATTTTGAGCTGCCTGTGTTTGCTACAAGAGGAGATATCACAAAGTATGAGCTTTTGCTGTTTCCATTGGTTTCAATGCATTTTGGCCTAAAATGAGCATTTGCTGTTTTCTCTTAAACGCAACATGGGAGAAAAACCATTTCACATCACATTTGTGGGCCTTGGTCTTCAACATATTCTGTGAAATTTTGAGCTGTCTGGGTTTGCTACAAGAGGAGATATCACAAAGTATGCGCTTTTGTTGTTTCCATTGGTTTCAATACATTTTGGCCTAAAACGAGCATTTGCTGTTTTCACTTAAACGCAACATGGAGAAAAAACAATTCACATCAAATTTGTGTGCCTTGGTCTTCAACATATTCTGTGAAATTTTGAGCTGTCTGTGTTTCCTACAAGAGGAGATATCACAAAGAATGTGCTTTTGCTTTTTCCATTGGTTTCAATGCATTTTGGCCTAAAACGTGCATTTGCTTTCACTTAAATACAACATGGGAGAAAAACCATTTCACATCACATTTGTGGGCCTTGGTCTTCAACACTTTGTGTGCAATTTTGAGCTGTTTGTGTTTGCTACAAGAAGATATATCACAAAGTATGCACTTTTGTTGTTTCCATTGGTTTCAATGCATTTTGGCCTGAAGCGAGCATTTGCTGTTTTCAATTAAACGCAACATGGGAGAAAAACCATTTCACATCACATTTGTGGGCCTTGGTTCACAACACATTCTGTGAAATGTTGAGCTGTCTGTGTTTGCTACAAGAGGAGATATCACAAAGTATGCGTTTATGTTGTTTCCATTGGTTTCAATGCATTTTGGCCTTAAATGAGCATTTGATGTTTTCACTTCAATGCAACATGGGAGAAAAAGAATTTCACATCTCATTTTTGGGCCTTGGTCTTCAACATATTATGTGAATTTTTGAGCTGTCTGTGTTTGCTACAAGAGGAGATATCACAAAGTATGCACTTTTGTTGTTTCCATTGGTTTCAGTGCATTTTGGCCTAAAACGAGCATTTGCTGTTTTCTCTTAAATGCAACATGGGAGAAAAACCATTTCACATCACATTTGTGGGCCTTGGTCTTCAACACTTTGTGTGCAATTTTGAGCTGTTTGTGTTTGCTACAAGAGGATATATCACAAAGTATGCACTTTTGTTGTTTCCATTGATTTCAATGCATTTTGGCCTAAAAGGAGCATTAGCTGTTTTCACTTAAACACAACATGGAGAAAAATAATTTCACATCACATTTGTGGGCCTTGGTCTTCAACACATTGTGTGAAATTTTGAGCTGTCTGTGTTTGCTACAAGAGGAGATATCACAAAGTATGCACTTTTGTTGTTTCCATTGATATCAATGCATTTTGGCCTAAAACGAGCATTTGCTGTTTTCTCTTAAACGCAACATGGGAGAAAAACCATTTCACATCACATTTGTTGGCCTTGGTCTTCAACACATTGTGTGAAATTTTGAGCTGTCTGTGTTTGCTACAAGAGGAGATATCACAAAGTATGCATTTTTGTTGTTTCCACAGGTTTCAATGCATTTTTGCCTAAAACGAGCATTTGCTGTTTTCTCTTAAATGCAACATGGGAGAAAAACCATTTCACATCACATTTGTGGGACTTGGTCTTCAAAACATTGTGTGAAATTTTGAGCTTTCTGTGTTTGCTACAGGAAGAGATATCACAAAGTATGTGCTTTTGTTGTTTTCCATTGCTTTCAAAGCATTTTGTCCTAAAACGAGCATTTGCTTTCACTTAAACGCAATATTGGAGAATAACCATTTCACATCACATTTGTGGGCCTTGGTCTTCAACATATTGAGTGAAATTTTGAGCTGTCTGTGTTTGCTTCAAGAGGAGATATCACAAAGAATGTGTTTTTAGTTGTTTCCATTGGTTTCAAAGCATTTTGGGCTAAAATAAGCATTTGCTGTTTTCACTTAAACACAACATGGGAGAAAAACCATTTCACATCACATTTGTGGGCCTTGGTCTTCAACACATTCTGTGAAATTTTGAGCTGTCTGTGTTTGCTACAAGAGGAGATAACACAAAGTATGCGCTTTTGTTGTTTCCATTGGTTTCAATGCATTTTGGCCTGAAAAGAGCATTTGCTGTTTTCATTAAATGCAACATGGGAGAAAAACCATTTCACATCACATTTGTGGGTCTTGGTCTTCAACACATTCTGTGAAATTTTGAGCTGTCTGTGTTTACTACAAGAGGAGATATCACAAAGTATGCACTTTTGTTGTTTCCATTGGTTTCAATACATTTTGGCCTAAAACGAGCATTTGCTGTTTTCTCTTAAATGCAACATGGGAGAAAAACCATTTCACATCACATTTGTGGGCCTTGGTCTTCAACACTTTGTGTGAAATTTTGAGCTGTTTGTGTTTGCTACAAGAGGAGATATCACAAAGTATGCATTTTTGTTGTTTCCATTAGTTTCAATGCATTTTGGCCAAAAACAAGCATTTGCTGTTTTCTCTTAAAGGCAACTTGGGAGAAAAACCATTTCACATCACATTTGTGGGCCTTGGTCTTCAACATATTCTGTAAAATTTTGAGCTGTCTGTGTTTGCTACAAGAGGAGATATCGCAAAGTATGCACTTTTGCTGTTTCCATTGGTTTCAATGCATTTTGGCCTAAAATGAGCATTTGCTGTTTTCTCTTAAATGCAACATGGGAGAAAAACCATTTCACATCACATTTGTGGGCCTTGGTCTTCAACACATTCTGTGAAATTTTGAGCTGTCTGTGTTTCCTACAAGAGGAGATATCACAAAGTATGCATTTTTGTTGTTTCCACAGGTTTCAATGCATTTTGGCCTAAAACGAGCATTTGCTGTTTTCTCTTAAATGCAACATGGGAGAAAAACCATTTCACATCACATTTGTGGGACTTGGTCTTCAAAACATTGTGTGAAATTTTGAGCTTTCTGTGTTTGCTACAGGAAGAGATATCACAAAGTATGTGCTTTTGTTGTTTTCCATTGCTTTCAAAGCATTTTGTCCTAAAATGAGCATTTGCTTTCACTTAAACGCAATATTGGAGAATAACCATTTCACATCACATTTGTGGGCCTTGGTCTTCAACATATTGAGTGAAATTTTGAGCTGTCTGTGTTTGCTTCAAGAGGAGATATCACAAAGAATGTGTTTTTAGTTGTTTCCATTGGTTTCAAAGCATTTTGGGCTAAAATAAGCATTTGCTGTTTTCACTTAAACACAACATGGGAGAAAAACCATTTCACATCACATTTGTGGGCCTTGGTCTTCAACACATTCTGTGAAATTTTGAGCTGTCTGTGTTTGCTACAAGAGGAGATAACACAAAGTATGCGCTTTTGTTGTTTCCATTGGTTTCAATGCATTTTGGCCTGAAAAGAGCATTTGCTGTTTTCATTAAATGCAACATGGGAGAAAAAACATTTCACATCACATTTGTGGGTCTTGGTCTTCAACACATTCTGTGAAATTTTGAGCTGTCTGTGTTTACTACAAGAGGAGTTATCACAAAGTATGAGTTTTTGTTGTTTCCATTAGTTTCAATGCATTTTGGCCTAAAATGAGCATTTGCTGTTTTCTCTTAAAGACAACTTGGGAGAAAAACCATTTCACATCACATTTGTGTGCCTTGGTCTTCAACATATTCTGTGAAATTTTGAGCTGTCTGTTTGCTACAAGCGGAGAAATCGCAAAGTATGCATTTTTGTTGTTTCCACAGGTTTCAATGCATTTTGGCCTAAAACGAGCATTTGCTGTTTTCTCTTAAATGCAACATGGGAGAAAAACCATTTCACATCACATTTGTGGGACTTGGTCTTCAACATATTGTGTGAAATTTTGAGCTTTCTGTGTTTGCTACAGGAAGAGATATCACAAAGTATGTGCTTTTGTTGTTTCCATTGCTTTCAAAGCATTTTGTCCTAAAATGAGCATTTGCTTTCACTTAAACGCAATATTGGAGAATAACCATTTCACATCACATTTGTGGGCCTTGGTCTTCAACATATTGAGTGAAATTTTGAGCTGTCTGTGTTTGCTTCAAGAGGAGATATCACAAAGAATGTGTTTTTAGTTGTTTCCATTGGTTTCAATGCATTTTGGGCTAAAATAAGCATTTGCTGTTTTCACTTAAACACAACATGGGAGAAAAACCATTTCACATCACATTTGTGGGCCTTGGTCTTCAACACATTCTGTGAAATTTTGAGCTGTCTGTGTTTGCTACAAGAGGAGATAACACAAAGTATGCGCTTTTGTTGTTTCCATTGGTTTCAATGCATTTTGGCCTGAAACGAGCATTTGCTGTTTTCATTAAATGCAACATGGTAGAAAAACCATTTCACATCACATTTGTGGGTCTTGGTCTTCAACACATTCTGTGAAATTTTGAGCCGTCTGTGTTTACTACAAGAGGAGTTATCACAAAGTATGAGTTTTTGTTGTTTCCATTGGTTTCAATGCATTTTGGCCTAAAACGAGCATTTGCTGTATTCTCTTAAACGCAACAATGGAGAAAAACCATTTCACATCACATTTGTGGGCCTTGGTCTTCAACACATTGTGTGAAATTTTTAGCTGTCTGTGTTTGCTACAAAAGCAGATATCACAAAGTATGCGATTTTGATGTTTCCATTGGTTTCAATGCATTTTGCCTTAAACGAGCATTTGCTGTTTTCTCTTAAACGCAACTTGGGAGAAAAACAATTTCACATCACACTTGTGGGCCTTGTTCTTCAACACATTCTGTGAAATTTTGAGCTGTCTGTGTTTGCTACAAGAGGAGATATCACAAAGTATGCACTTTTGTTGTTTCCATTGGTTTCAATGCATTTTGGCCTAAAATGAGCATTTATTGTTTTCTCTTAAACGCAACATGGGAGAAAAACCATTTCACATCACATTTGTGTGCCTTGGTCTTCAACATATTCTGTGAAAATTTGAGCTGTCTGTGTTTCCTATAAGAGGAGATATCACAAAGTATGCACTTTTGTTGTTTCCATTGGTTTCAATACATTTTGGCCTAAAACGAGCATTTGCTGTTTTCTCTTAAATGCAACATGGGAGAAAAACCATTTCACATCACATTTGTGGGCCTTGGTCTTCAACACTTTGTGTGAAATTTTGAGCTGTTTGTGTTTGCTACAAGAGGATATATCACAAAGTATGCACTTTTGTTGTTTCCATTGATTTCAATGCATTTTGGCCTAAAAGGAGCATTTGCTGTTTCCACTTAAACACAACATGGGAGAAAAATAATTTCACATCACATTTGTGGGCCTTGGTCTTCAACATATTCTGTGAAATTTTGAGCTGTCTGTTTGCTACAAGCGGAGAAATCGCAAAGTATGCACTTTTGTTGTTTCCATTGATTTCAATGCATTTTGGCCTAAAACGAGCATTTGCTGTTTTCTCTTAAACGCAACATGGGAGAAAAACCATTTCACATCACATTTGTGGGCCTTGGTCTTCAACACATTGTGTGAAATTTTGAGCTGTCTGTGTTTGCTACAAGAGGAGATATCACAAAGTATGCATTTTTGTTGTTTCCACAGGTTTCAATGCATTTTGGCCTAAAACGAGCATTTGCTGTTTTCTCTTAAATGCAACATGGGAGAAAAACCATTTCACATCACATTTGTGGGACTTGGTCTTCAACACATTGTGTGAAATTTTGAGCTTTCTGTGTTTGCTACAGGAAGAGATATCACAAAGTATGTGCTTTTGTTGTTTCCATTGTTTTCAATGCATTTTATCCTAAAACGAGCATTTGCTTTCACTTAAACGCAATATTGGAGAATAACCATTTCAAATCACATTTGTGGGCCTTGGTCTTCAACATATTGAGTGAAATTTTGAGCTGTCTGTGATTGCTTCAAGAGGAGATATCACAAAGAATGTGTTTTTAGTTGTTTCCATTGGTTTCAATGCATTTTGGCCTAAAATAAGCATTTGCTGTTTTCACTTAAACACAACATGGGAGAAAAACCATTTCACATCACATTTGTGGGTCTTGGTCTTCAACACATTCTGTGAAATTTTGAGCTGTCTGTGTTTACTACAAGAGGAGTTATCACAAAGTATGAGTTTTTGTTGTTTCCATTAGTTTCAATGCATTTTGGCCTAAAATGAGCATTTGCTGTTTTCTCTTAAAGACAACTTGGGAGAAAAAACATTTCACATCACATTTGTGTGCCTTGGTCTTCAACATATTCTGTGAAATTTTGAGCTGTCTGTGTTTCCTACAAGAGGAGATATCACAAAGTATGCACTTTTGTTGTTTCCATTGGTTTCAGTGCATTTTGGCCTAAAACGAGCATTTGCTGTTTTCTCTTAAATGCAACATGGGAGAAAAACCATTTCACATCACATTTGTGGGCCTTGGTCTTCAACACTTTGTGTGCAATTTTGAGCTGTTTGTGTTTGCTACAAGAGGATATATCACAAAGTATGCACTTTTGTTGTTTCCATTGATTTCAATGCATTTTGGCCTAAAAGGAGCATTAGCTGTTTTCACTTAAACACAACATGGAGAAAAATAATTTCACATCACATTTGTGGGCCTTGGTCTTCAACATATTCTGTGAAATTTTGAGCTGTCTGTTTGCTACAAGCGGAGAAATCGCAAAGTATGCATTTTTGTTGTTTCCACAGGTTTCAATGCATTTTGGCCTAAAAGGAGCATTAGCTGTTTTCACTTAAACACAACATGGAGAAAAATAATTTCATATCACATTTGTAGGCCTTGGTCTTCAAAACATTGTGTGAAATTTTGAGCTGTCTGTGTTTCCTATAAGAGGAGATATCACAAAGTATGCACTTTTGTTGTTTCCATTGGTTTCAATGCATTTTGGCCTAAAATGAGCATTTATTGTTTTCTCTTAAACGCAACATGGGAGAAAAACCATTTCACATCACATTTGTGGGCCTTGGTCTTCAACATATTCTGTGAAATTTTGAGCTGTCTGTTTGCAACAAGAGGAGATATCGCAAAGAATGCGCTTTTGCTTTTTCCATTGGTTTCAATGCATTTTGGTCAAAAACGAGCATTTGCTGTTTTCTCTTAAACGCAACATGGAAGAAAAACCATTTCACATCACATTTGTGGGCCTTGGTCTTCAACACATTTGAGAAATTTTGAGCTGCCTGTGTTTGCTACAAGAGGAGATATCACAAAGTATGAGCTTTTGCTGTTTCCATTGGTTTCAATGCATTTTGGCCTAAAATGAGCATTTGCTGTTTTCTCTTAAACGCAACATGGGAGAAAAACCATTTCACATCACATTTGTGGGCCTTGGTCTTCAACATATTCTGTGAAATTTTGAGCTGTCTGGGTTTGCTACAAGAGGAGATATCACAAAGTATGCGCTTTTGTTGTTTCCATTGGTTTCAATACATTTTGGCCTAAAACGAGCATTTGCTGTTTTCACTTAAACGCAACATGGAGAAAAAACAATTCACATCAAATTTGTGTGCCTTGGTCTTCAACATATTCTGTGAAATTTTGAGCTGTCTGTGTTTCCTACAAGAGGAGATATCACAAAGAATGTGCTTTTGCTTTTTCCATTGGTTTCAATGCATTTTGGCCTAAAACGTGCATTTGCTTTCACTTAAATACAACATGGGAGAAAAACCATTTCACATCACATTTGTGGGCCTTGGTCTTCAACACTTTGTGTGCAATTTTGAGCTGTTTGTGTTTGCTACAAGAAGATATATCACAAAGTATGCACTTTTGTTGTTTCCATTGGTTTCAATGCATTTTGGCCTGAAGCGAGCATTTGCTGTTTTCAATTAAATGCAACATGGGAGAAAAACCATTTCACATCACATTTGTGGGCCTTGGTTCACAACACATTCTGTGAAATGTTGAGCTGTCTGTGTTTGCTACAAGAGGAGATATCACAAAGTATGCGTTTATGTTGTTTCCATTGGTTTCAATGCATTTTGGCCTTAAACGAGCATTTGATGTTTTCACTTCAATGCAACATGGGAGAAAAAGAATTTCACATCTCATTTTTGGGCCTTGGTCTTCAACATATTATGTGAATTTTTGAGCTGTCTGTGTTTGCTACAAGAGGAGATATCACAAAGTATGCACTTTTTTTGTTTCCATTGGTTTCAGTGCATTTTGGCCTAAAACGAGCATTTGCTGTTTTCTCTTAAATGCACCATGGGAGAAAAACCATTTCACATCACATTTGTGGGCCTTGGTCTTCAACACTTTGTGTGCAATTTTGAGCTGTTTGTGTTTGCTACAAGAGGATATACACAAAGTATGCACTTTTGTTGTTTCCATTGATTTCAATGCATTTTGGCCTAAAAGGAGCATTAGCTGTTTTCACTTAAACACAACATGGAGAAAAATAATTTCACATCACATTTGTGGGCCTTGGTCTTCAACACATTGTGTGAAATTTTGAGCTGTCTGTGTTTGCTACAAGAGGAGATATCACAAAGTATGCACTTTTGTTGTTTCCATTGATATCAATGCATTTTGGCCTAAAACGAGCATTTGCTGTTTTCTCTTAAACGCAACATGGGAGAAAAACCATTTCACATCACATTTGTGGGCCTTAGTCTTCAACACATTGTGTGAAATTTTGAGCTGTCTGTGTTTGCTACAAGAGGAGATATCACAAAGTATGCATTTTTGTTGTTTCCACAGGTTTCAATGCATTTTTGCCTAAAACGAGCATTTGCTGTTTTCTCTTAAATGCAACATGGGAGAAAAACCATTTCACATCACATTTGTGGGACTTGGTCTTCAAAACATTGTGTGAAATTTTGAGCTTTCTGTGTTTGCTACAGGAAGAGATATCACAAAGTATGTGCTTTTGTTGTTTTCCATTGCTTTCAAAGCATTTTGTCCTAAAACGAGCATTTGCTTTCACTTAAACGCAATATTGGAGAATAACCATTTCACATCACATTTGTGGGCCTTGGTCTTCAACATATTGAGTGAAATTTTGAGCTGTCTGTGTTTGCTTCAAGAGGAGATATCACAAAGAATGTGTTTTTAGTTGTTTCCATTGGTTTCAAAGCATTTTGGGCTAAAATAAGCATTTGCTGTTTTCACTTAAACACAACATGGGAGAAAAACCATTTCACATCACATTTGTGGGCCTTGGTCTTCAACACATTCTGTGAAATTTTGAGCTGTCTGTGTTTGCTACAAGAGGAGATAACACAAAGTATGCGCTTTTGTTGTTTCCATTGGTTTCAATGCATTTTGGCCTGAAAAGAGCATTTGCTGTTTTCATTAAATGCAACATGGGAGAAAAACCATTTCACATCACATTTGTGGGTCTTGGTCTTCAACACATTCTGTGAAATTTTGAGCTGTCTGTGTTTACTACAAGAGGAGTTATCACAAAGTATGAGTTTATGTTGTTTCCATTAGTTTCAATGCATTTTGGCCTAAAATGAGCATTTGCTGTTTTCTCTTAAAGACAACTTGGGAGAAAAACCATTTCACATCACATTTGTGTGCCTTGGTCTTCAACATATTCTGTGAAATTTTGAGCTGTCTGTGTTTCCTACAAGAGGAGATATCACAAAGTATGCACTTTTGTTGTTTCCATTGGTTTCAGTGCATTTTGGCCTAAAACGAGCATTTGCTGTTTTCTCTTAAATGCAACATGGGAGAAAAACCATTTCACATCACATTTGGGGGCCTTGGTCTTCAACACTTTGTGTGCAATTTTGAGCTGTTTGTGTTTGCTACAAGAGGATATATCACAAAGTATGCACTTTTGTTGTTTCCATTGATTTCAATGCATTTTGGCCTAAAAGGAGCATTAGCTGTTTTCACTTAAACACAACATGGAGAAAAATAATTTCACATCACATTTGTGGGCCTTGGTCTTCAACATATTCTGTGAAATTTTGAGCTGTCTGTTTGCTACAAGCGGAGAAATCGCAAAGTATGCATTTTTGTTGTTTCCACAGGTTTCAATGCATTTTGGCCTAAAACGAGCATTTGCTGTTTTCTCTTAAATGCAACATGGGAGAAAAACCATTTCACATCACATTTGTGGGACTTGGTCTTCAACACATTGTGTGAAATTTTGAGCTTTCTGTGTTTGCTACAGGAAGAGATATCACAAAGTATGTGCTTTTGTTGTTTCCATTGCTTTCAATGCATTTTATCCTAAAACGAGCATTTGCTTTCACTTAAACGCAATATTGGAGAATAACCATTTCAAATCACATTTGTGGGCCTTGGTCTTCAACATATTGAGTGAAATTTTGAGCTGTCTGTGATTGCTTCAAGAGGAGATATCACAAAGAATGTGTTTTTAGTTGTTTCCATTGGTTTCAATGCATTTTGGGCTAAAATAAGCATTTGCTGTTTTCACTTAAACACAACATGGGAGAAAAACCATTTCACATCACATTTGTGGGCCTTGGTCTTCAACACATTCTGTGAAATTTTGAGCTGTCTCTGTTTGCTACAAGAGGAGATAACACAAAGTATGCGCTTTTGTTGTTTCCATTGGTTTCAATGCATTTCGGCCTGAAACGAGCATTTGCTGTTTTCATTAAATGCATCATGGGAGAAAAACCATTTCACATCACATTTGTGGGCCTTGGTCTTCAACACATTCTGTGAAATTTTGAGCTGTCTGTGTTTACTACAAGAGGAGTTATCACAAAGTATGAGTTTTTGTTGTTTCCATTGGTTTCAATGCATTTTGGCCTAAAACGAGCATTTGCTGTATTCTCTTAAACGCAACAATGGAGAAAAACCATTTCACATCACATTTGTGGGCCTTGGTCTTCAACACATTGTGTGAAATTTTTAGCTGTCTGTGTTTGCTACAAAAGCAGATATCACAAAGTATGCACTTTTGTTGTTTCCATTGGTTTCAATGCATTTTGGCCTAAAATGAGCATTTATTGTTTTCTCTTAAACACAACATGGGAGAAAAACCATTTCACATCACATTTGTGTGCCTTGGTCTTCAACATATTCTGTGAAATTTTGAGCTGTCTGTGTTTCCTATAAGAGGAGATATCACAAAGTATGCACTTTTGTTGTTTCCATTGGTTTCAATACATTTTGGCCTAAAACGAGCATTTGCTGTTTTCTCTTAAATGCAACATGGGAGAAAAACCATTTCACATCACATTTGTGGGCCTTGGTCTTCAACACTTTGTGTGAAATTTTGAGCTGTTTGTGTTTGCTACAAGAGGAGATATCACAAAGTATGCATTTTTGTTGTTTCCATTAGTTTCAATGCATTTTGGCCAAAAACAAGCATTTGCTGTTTTCTCTTAAAGGCAACTTGGGAGAAAAACCATTTCACATCACATTTGTGTGCCTTGGTCTTCAACATATTCTGTAAAATTTTGAGCTGTCTGTGTTTGCTACAAGAGGAGATATCGCAAAGTATGCACTTTTGCTGTTTCCATTGGTTTCAATGCATTTTGGCCTAAAATGAGCATTTGCTGTTTTCTCTTAAACGCAACATGGGAGAAAAACCATTTCACATCACATTTGTGGGCCTTGGTCTTCAACACATTCTGTGAAATTTTGAGCTGTCTGTGTTTCCTACAAGAGGAGATATCACAAAGTATGCATTTTTGTTGTTTCCACAGGTTTCAATGCATTTTGGCCTAAAACGAGCATTTGCTGTTTTCTCTTAAATGCAACATGGGAGAAAAACCATTTCACATCACATTTGTGGGACTTGGTCTTCAAAACATTGTGTGAAATTTTGAGCTTTCTGTGTTTGCTACAGGAAGAGATATCACAAAGTATGTGCTTTTGTTGTTTTCCATTGCTTTCAAAGCATTTTGTCCTAAAACGAGCATTTGCTTTCACTTAAACGCAATATTGGAGAATAACCATTTCACATCACATTTGTGGGCCTTGGTCTTCAACATATTGAGTGAAATTTTGAGCTGTCTGTGTTTGCTTCAAGAGGAGATATCACAAAGAATGTGTTTTTAGTTGTTTCCATTGGTTTCAAAGCATTTTGGGCTAAAATAAGCATTTGCTGTTTTCACTTAAACACAACATGGGAGAAAAACCATTTCACATCACATTTGTGGGCCTTGGTCTTCAACACATTCTGTGAAATTTTGAGCTGTCTGTGTTTGCTACAAGAGGAGATAACACAAAGTATGCGCTTTTGTTGTTTCCATTGGTTTCAATGCATTTTGGCCTGAAAAGAGCATTTGCTGTTTTCATTAAATGCAACATGGGAGAAAAAACATTTCACATCACATTTGTGGGTCTTGGTCTTCAACACATTCTGTGAAATTTTGAGCTGTCTGTGTTTACTACAAAGGAGTTATCACAAAGTATGAGTTTTTGTTGTTTCCATTAGTTTCAATGCATTTTGGCCTAAAATGAGCATTTGCTGTTTTCTCTTAAAGACAACTTGGGAGAAAAACCATTTCACATCACATTTGTGTGCCTTGGTCTTCAACATATTCTGTGAAATTTTGAGCTGTCTGTTTGCTACAAGCGGAGAAATCGCAAAGTATGCATTTTTGTTGTTTCCACAGGTTTCAATGCATTTTGGCCTAAAACGAGCATTTGCTGTTTTCTCTTAAATGCAACATGGGAGAAAAACCATTTCACATCACATTTGTGGGACTTGGTCTTCAACATATTGTGTGAAATTTTGAGCTTTCTGTGTTTGCTACAGGAAGAGATATCACAAAGTATGTGCTTTTGTTGTTTCCATTGCTTTCAAAGCATTTTGTCCTAAAATGAGCATTTGCTTTCACTTAAACGCAATATTGGAGAATAACCATTTCACATCACATTTGTGGGCCTTGGTCTTCAACATATTGAGTGAAATTTTGAGCTGTCTGTGTTTGCTTCAAGAGGAGATATCACAAAGAATGTGTTTTTAGTTGTTTCCATTGGTTTCAATGCATTTTGGGCTAAAATAAGCATTTGCTGTTTTCACTTAAACACAACATGGGAGAAAAACCATTTCACATCACATTTGTGGGCCTTGGTCTTCAACACATTCTGTGAAATTTTGAGCTGTCTGTGTTTGCTACAAGAGGAGATAACACAAAGTATGCGCTTTTGTTGTTTCCATTGGTTTCAATGCATTTTGGCCTGAAACGAGCATTTGCTGTTTTCATTAAATGCAACATGGTAGAAAAACCATTTCACATCACATTTGTGGGTCTTGGTCTTCAACACATTCTGTGAAATTTTGAGCCGTCTGTGTTTACTACAAGAGGAGTTATCACAAAGTATGAGTTTTTGTTGTTTCCATTGGTTTCAATGCATTTTGGCCTAAAACGAGCATTTGCTGTATTCTCTTAAACGCAACAATGGAGAAAAACCATTTCACATCACATTTGTGGGCCTTGGTCTTCAACACATTGTGTGAAATTTTTAGCTGTCTGTGTTTGCTACAAAAGCAGATATCACAAAGTATGCGATTTTGATGTTTCCATTGGTTTCAATGCATTTTGCCTTAAACGAGCATTTGCTGTTTTCTCTTAAACGCAACTTGGGAGAAAAACAATTTCACATCACACTTGTGGGCCTTGGTCTTCAACACATTCTGTGAAATTTTGAGCTGTCTCTGTTTGCTACAAGAGGAGATAACACAAAGTATGCGCTTTTGTTGTTTCCATTGGTTTCAATGCATTTCGGCCTGAAACGAGCATTTGCTGTTTTCATTAAATGCATCATGGGAGAAAAACCATTTCACATCACATTTGTGGGTCTTGGTCTTCAACACATTCTGTGAAATTTTGAGCTGTCTGTGTTTACTACAAGAGGAGTTATCACAAAGTATGAGTTTTTGTTGTTTCCATTGGTTTCAATGCATTTTGGCCTAAAACGAGCATTTGCTGTATTCTCTTAAACGCAACAATGGAGAAAAACCATTTCACATCACATTTGTGGGCCTTGGTCTTCAACACATTGTGTGAAATTTTTAGCTGTCTGTGTTTGCTACAAAAGCAGATATCACAAAGTATGCACTTTTGTTGTTTCCATTGGTTTCAATGCATTTTGGCCTAAAATGAGCATTTATTGTTTTCTCTTAAACACAACATGGGAGAAAAACCATTTCACATCACATTTGTGTGCCTTGGTCTTCAACATATTCTGTGAAATTTTGAGCTGTCTGTGTTTCCTATAAGAGGAGATATCACAAAGTATGCACTTTTGTTGTTTCCATTGGTTTCAATACATTTTGGCCTAAAACGAGCATTTGCTGTTTTCTCTTAAATGCAACATGGGAGAAAAACCATTTCACATCACATTTGTGGGCCTTGGTCTTCAACACTTTGTGTGAAATTTTGAGCTGTTTGTGTTTGCTACAAGAGGAGATATCACAAAGTATGCATTTTTGTTGTTTCCATTAGTTTCAATGCATTTTGGCCAAAAACAAGCATTTGCTGTTTTCTCTTAAAGGCAACTTGGGAGAAAAACCATTTCACATCACATTTGTGTGCCTTGGTCTTCAACATATTCTGTAAAATTTTGAGCTGTCTGTGTTTGCTACAAGAGGAGATATCGCAAAGTATGCACTTTTGCTGTTTCCATTGGTTTCAATGCATTTTGGCCTAAAATGAGCATTTGCTGTTTTCTCTTAAATGCAACATGGGAGAAAAACCATTTCACATCACATTTGTGGGCCTTGGTCTTCAACACATTCTGTGAAATTTTGAGCTGTCTGTGTTTCCTACAAGAGGAGATATCACAAAGTATGCATTTTTGTTGTTTCCACAGGTTTCAATGCATTTTGGCCTAAAACGAGCATTTGCTGTTTTCTCTTAAATGCAACATGGGAGAAAAACCATTTCACATCACATTTGTGGGACTTGGTCTTCAAAACATTGTGTGAAATTTTGAGCTTTCTGTGTTTGCTACAGGAAGAGATATCACAAAGTATGTGCTTTTGTTGTTTTCCATTGCTTTCAAAGCATTTTGTCCTAAAACGAGCATTTGCTTTCACTTAAACGCAATATTGGAGAATAACCATTTCACATCACATTTGTGGGCCTTGGTCTTCAACATATTGAGTGAAATTTTGAGCTGTCTGTGTTTGCTTCAAGAGGAGATATCACAAAGAATGTGTTTTTAGTTGTTTCCATTGGTTTCAAAGCATTTTGGGCTAAAATAAGCATTTGCTGTTTTCACTTAAACACAACATGGGAGAAAAACCATTTCACATCACATTTGTGGGCCTTGGTCTTCAACACATTCTGTGAAATTTTGAGCTGTCTGTGTTTGCTACAAGAGGAGATAACACAAAGTATGCGCTTTTGTTGTTTCCATTGGTTTCAATGCATTTTGGCCTGAAAAGAGCATTTGCTGTTTTCATTAAATGCAACATGGGAGAAAAAACATTTCACATCACATTTGTGGGTCTTGGTCTTCAACACATTCTGTGAAATTTTGAGCTGTCTGTGTTTACTACAAAGGAGTTATCACAAAGTATGAGTTTTTGTTGTTTCCATTGGTTTCAATACATTTTGGCCTAAAACGAGCATTTGCTGTTTTCACTTAAACGCAACATGGAGAAAAAACAATTCACATCAAATTTGTGTGCCTTGGTCTTCAACATATTCTGTGAAATTTTGAGCTGTCTGTGTTTCCTACAAGAGGAGATATCACAAAGAATGTGCTTTTGCTTTTTCCATTGGTTTCAATGCATTTTGGCCTAAAACGTGCATTTGCTTTCACTTAAATACAACATGGGAGAAAAACCATTTCACATCACATTTGTGGGCCTTGGTCTTCAACACTTTGTGTGCAATTTTGAGCTGTTTGTGTTTGCTACAAGAAGATATATCACAAAGTATGCACTTTTGTTGTTTCCATTGGTTTCAATGCATTTTGGCCTGAAGCGAGCATTTGCTGTTTTCAATTAAACGCAACATGGGAGAAAAACCATTTCACATCACATTTGTGGGCCTTGGTTCACAACACATTCTGTGAAATGTTGAGCTGTCTGTGTTTGCTACAAGAGGAGATATCACAAAGTATGCGTTTATGTTGTTTCCATTGGTTTCAATGCATTTTGGCCTTAAATGAGCATTTGATGTTTTCACTTCAATGCAACATGGGAGAAAAAGAATTTCACATCTCATTTTTGGGCCTTGGTCTTCAACATATTATGTGAATTTTTGAGCTGTCTGTGTTTGCTACAAGAGGAGATATCACAAAGTATGCACTTTTGTTGTTTCCATTGGTTTCAGTGCATTTTGGCCTAAAACGAGCATTTGCTGTTTTCTCTTAAATGCAACATGGGAGAAAAACCATTTCACATCACATTTGTGGGCCTTGGTCTTCAACACTTTGTGTGCAATTTTGAGCTGTTTGTGTTTGCTACAAGAGGATATATCACAAAGTATGCACTTTTGTTGTTTCCATTGATTTCAATGCATTTTGGCCTAAAAGGAGCATTAGCTGTTTTCACTTAAACACAACATGGAGAAAAATAATTTCACATCACATTTGTGGGCCTTGGTCTTCAACACATTGTGTGAAATTTTGAGCTGTCTGTGTTTGCTACAAGAGGAGATATCACAAAGTATGCACTTTTGTTGTTTCCATTGATATCAATGCATTTTGGCCTAAAACGAGCATTTGCTGTTTTCTCTTAAACGCAACATGGGAGAAAAACCATTTCACATCACATTTGTGGGCCTTGGTCTTCAACACATTGTGTGAAATTTTGAGCTGTCTGTGTTTGCTACAAGAGGAGATATCACAAAGTATGCATTTTTGTTGTTTCCACAGGTTTCAATGCATTTTTGCCTAAAACGAGCATTTGCTGTTTTCTCTTAAATGCAACATGGGAGAAAAACCATTTCACATCACATTTGTGGGACTTGGTCTTCAAAACATTGTGTGAAATTTTGAGCTTTCTGTGTTTGCTACAGGAAGAGATATCACAAAGTATGTGCTTTTGTTGTTTTCCATTGCTTTCAAAGCATTTTGTCCTAAAACGAGCATTTGCTTTCACTTAAACGCAATATTGGAGAATAACCATTTCACATCACATTTGTGGGCCTTGGTCTTCAACATATTGAGTGAAATTTTGAGCTGTCTGTGTTTGCTTCAAGAGGAGATATCACAAAGAATGTGTTTTTAGTTGTTTCCATTGGTTTCAAAGCATTTTGGGCTAAAATAAGCATTTGCTGTTTTCACTTAAACACAACATGGGAGAAAAACCATTTCACATCACATTTGTGGGCCTTGGTCTTCAACACATTCTGTGAAATTTTGAGCTGTCTGTGTTTGCTACAAGAGGAGATAACACAAAGTATGCGCTTTTGTTGTTTCCATTGGTTTCAATGCATTTTGGCCTGAAAAGAGCATTTGCTGTTTTCATTAAATGCAACATGGGAGAAAAACCATTTCACATCACATTTGTGGGTCTTGGTCTTCAACACATTCTGTGAAATTTTGAGCTGTCTGTGTTTACTACAAGAGGAGTTATCACAAAGTATGAGTTTATGTTGTTTCCATTAGTTTCAATGCATTTTGGCCTAAAATGAGCATTTGCTGTTTTCTCTTAAAGACAACTTGGGAGAAAAACCATTTCACATCACATTTGTGTGCCTTGGTCTTCAACATATTCTGTGAAATTTTGAGCTGTCTGTGTTTCCTACAAGAGGAGATATCACAAAGTATGCACTTTTGTTGTTTCCATTGGTTTCAGTGCATTTTGGCCTAAAACGAGCATTTGCTGTTTTCTCTTAAATGCAACATGGGAGAAAAACCATTTCACATCACATTTGTGGGCCTTGGTCTTCAACACTTTGTGTGCAATTTTGAGCTGTTTGTGTTTGCTACAAGAGGATATATCACAAAGTATGCACTTTTGTTGTTTCCATTGATTTCAATGCATTTTGGCCTAAAAGGAGCATTAGCTGTTTTCACTTAAACACAACATGGAGAAAAATAATTTCACATCACATTTGTGGGCCTTGGTCTTCAACATATTCTGTGAAATTTTGAGCTGTCTGTTTGCTACAAGCGGAGAAATCGCAAAGTATGCATTTTTGTGGTTTCCACAGGTTTCAATGCATTTTGGCCGAAAACGAGCATTTGCTGTTTTCTCTTAAATGCAACATGGGAGAAAAACCATTTCACATCACATTTGTGGGACTTGGTCTTCAACACATTGTGTGAAATTTTGAGCTTTCTGTGTTTGCTACAGGAAGAGATATCACAAAGTATGTGCTTTTGTTGTTTCCATTGCTTTCAATGCATTTTATCATAAAACGAGCATTTGCTTTCACTTAAACGCAATATTGGAGAATAACCATTTCAAATCACATTTGTGGGCCTTGGTCTTCAACATATTGAGTGAAATTTTGAGCTGTCTGTGATTGCTTCAAGAGGAGATATCACAAAGAATGTGTTTTTAGTTGTTTCCATTGGTTTCAATGCATTTTGGGCTAAAATAAGCATTTGCTGTTTTCACTTAAACACAACATGGGAGAAAAACCATTTCACATCACATTTGTGGGCCTTGGTCTTCAACACATTCTGTGAAATTTTGAGCTGTCTGTGTTTGCTACAAGAGGAGATAACACAAAGTATGCGCTTTTGTTGTTTCCATTGGTTTCAATGCATTTCGGCCTGAAACGAGCATTTGCTGTTTTCATTAAATGCATCATGGGAGAAAAACCATTTCACATCACATTTGTGGGTCTTGGTCTTCAACACATTCTGTGAAATTTTGAGCTGTCTGTGTTTACTACAAGAGGAGTTATCACAAAGTATGAGTTTTTGTTGTTTCCATTGGTTTCAATGCATTTTGGCCTAAAACGAGCATTTGCTGTATTCTCTTAAACGCAACAATGGAGAAAAACCATTTCACATCACATTTGTGGGCCTTGGTCTTCAACACATTGTGTGAAATTTTTAGCTGTCTGTGTTTGCTACAAAAGCAGATATCACAAAGTATGCACTTTTGTTGTTTCCATTGGTTTCAATGCATTTTGGCCTAAAATGAGCATTTATTGTTTTCTCTTAAACACAACATGGGAGAAAAACCATTTCACATCACATTTGTGTGCCTTGGTCTTCAACATATTCTGTGAAATTTTGAGCTGTCTGTGTTTCCTATAAGAGGAGATATCACAAAGTATGCACTTTTGTTGTTTCCATTGGTTTCAATACATTTTGGCCTAAAACGAGCATTTGCTGTTTTCTCTTAAATGCAACATGGGAGAAAAACCATTTCACATCACATTTGTGGGCCTTGGTCTTCAACACTTTGTGTGAAATTTTGAGCTGTTTGTGTTTGCTACAAGAGGAGATATCACAAAGTATGCATTTTTGTTGTTTCCATTAGTTTCAATGCATTTTGGCCAAAAACAAGCATTTGCTGTTTTCTCTTAAAGGCAACTTGGGAGAAAAACCATTTCACATCACATTTGTGTGCCTTGGTCTTCAACATATTCTGTAAAATTTTGAGCTGTCTGTGTTTGCTACAAGAGGAGATATCGCAAAGTATGCACTTTTGCTGTTTCCATTGGTTTCAATGCATTTTGGCCTAAAATGAGCATTTGCTGTTTTCTCTTAAATGCAACATGGGAGAAAAACCATTTCACATCACATTTGTGGGCCTTGGTCTTCAACACATTCTGTGAAATTTTGAGCTGTCTGTGTTTCCTACAAGAGGAGATATCACAAAGTATGCATTTTTGTTGTTTCCACAGGTTTCAATGCATTTTGGCCTAAAACGAGCATTTGCTGTTTTCTCTTAAATGCAACATGGGAGAAAAACCATTTCACATCACATTTGTGGGACTTGGTCTTCAAAACATTGTGTGAAATTTTGAGCTTTCTGTGTTTGCTACAGGAAGAGATATCACAAAGTATGTGCTTTTGTTGTTTTCCATTGCTTTCAAAGCATTTTGTCCTAAAATGAGCATTTGCTTTCACTTAAACGCAATATTGGAGAATAACCATTTCACATCACATTTGTGGGCCTTGGTCTTCAACATATTGAGTGAAATTTTGAGCTGTCTGTGTTTGCTTCAAGAGGAGATATCACAAAGAATGTGTTTTTAGTTGTTTCCATTGGTTTCAAAGCATTTTGGGCTAAAATAAGCATTTGCTGTTTTCACTTAAACACAACATGGGAGAAAAACCATTTCACATCACATTTGTGGGCCTTGGTCTTCAACACATTCTGTGAAATTTTGAGCTGTCTGTGTTTGCTACAAGAGGAGATAACACAAAGTATGCGCTTTTGTTGTTTCCATTGGTTTCAATGCATTTTGGCCTGAAAAGAGCATTTGCTGTTTTCATTAAATGCAACATGGGAGAAAAAACATTTCACATCACATTTGTGGGTCTTGGTCTTCAACACATTCTGTGAAATTTTGAGCTGTCTGTGTTTACTACAAGAGGAGTTATCACAAAGTATGAGTTTTTGTTGTTTCCATTAGTTTCAATGCATTTTGGCCTAAAATGAGCATTTGCTGTTTTCTCTTAAAGACAACTTGGGAGAAAAACCATTTCACATCACATTTGTGTGCCTTGGTCTTCAACATATTCTGTGAAATTTTGAGCTGTCTGTTTGCTACAAGCGGAGAAATCGCAAAGTATGCATTTTTGTTGTTTCCACAGGTTTCAATGCATTTTGGCCTAAAACGAGCATTTGCTGTTTTCTCTTAAATGCAACATGGGAGAAAAACCATTTCACATCACATTTGTGGGACTTGGTCTTCAACATATTGTGTGAAATTTTGAGCTTTCTGTGTTTGCTACAGGAAGAGATATCACAAAGTATGTGCTTTTGTTGTTTCCATTGCTTTCAAAGCATTTTGTCCTAAAATGAGCATTTGCTTTCACTTAAACGCAATATTGGAGAATAACCATTTCACATCACATTTGTGGGCCTTGGTCTTCAACATATTGAGTGAAATTTTGAGCTGTCTGTGTTTGCTTCAAGAGGAGATATCACAAAGAATGTGTTTTTAGTTGTTTCCATTGGTTTCAATGCATTTTGGGCTAAAATAAGCATTTGCTGTTTTCACTTAAACACAACATGGGAGAAAAACCATTTCACATCACATTTGTGGGCCTTGGTCTTCAACACATTCTGTGAAATTTTGAGCTGTCTGTGTTTGCTACAAGAGGAGATAACACAAAGTATGCGCTTTTGTTGTTTCCATTGGTTTCAATGCATTTTGGCCTGAAACGAGCATTTGCTGTTTTCATTAAATGCAACATGGTAGAAAAACCATTTCACATCACATTTGTGGGTCTTGGTCTTCAACACATTCTGTGAAATTTTGAGCCGTCTGTGTTTACTACAAGAGGAGTTATCACAAAGTATGAGTTTTTGTTGTTTCCATTGGTTTCAATGCATTTTGGCCTAAAACGAGCATTTGCTGTATTCTCTTAAACGCAACAATGGAGAAAAACCATTTCACATCACATTTGTGGGCCTTGGTCTTCAACACATTGTGTGAAATTTTTAGCTGTCTGTGTTTGCTACAAAAGCAGATATCACAAAGTATGCGATTTTGATGTTTCCATTGGTTTCAATGCATTTTGCCTTAAACGAGCATTTGCTGTTTTCTCTTAAACGCAACTTGGGAGAAAAACAATTTCACATCACACTTGTGGGCCTTGTTCTTCAACACATTCTGTGAAATTTTGAGCTGTCTGTGTTTGCTACAAGAGGAGATATCACAAAGTATGCACTTTTGTTGTTTCCATTGGTTTCAATGCATTTTGGCCTAAAATGAGCATTTATTGTTTTCTCTTAAACGCAACATGGGAGAAAAACCATTTCACATCACATTTGTGTGCCTTGGTCTTCAACATATTCTGTGAAAATTTGAGCTGTCTGTGTTTCCTATAAGAGGAGATATCACAAAGTATGCACTTTTGTTGTTTCCATTGGTTTCAATACATTTTGGCCTAAAACGAGCATTTGCTGTTTTCTCTTAAATGCAACATGGGAGAAAAACCATTTCACATCACATTTGTGGGCCTTGGTCTTCAACACTTTGTGTGAAATTTTGAGCTGTTTGTGTTTGCTACAAGAGGATATATCACAAAGTATGCACTTTTGTTGTTTCCATTGATTTCAATGCATTTTGGCCTAAAAGGAGCATTTGCTGTTTCCACTTAAACACAACATGGGAGAAAAATAATTTCACATCACATTTGTGGGCCTTGGTCTTCAACATATTCTGTGAAATTTTGAGCTGTCTGTTTGCTACAAGCGGAGAAATCGCAAAGTATGCACTTTTGTTGTTTCCATTGATTTCAATGCATTTTGGCCTAAAACGAGCATTTGCTGTTTTCTCTTAAACGCAACATGGGAGAAAAACCATTTCACATCACATTTGTGGGCCTTGGTCTTCAACACATTGTGTGAAATTTTGAGCTGTCTGTGTTTGCTACAAGAGGAGATATCACAAAGTATGCATTTTTGTTGTTTCCACAGGTTTCAATGCATTTTGGCCTAAAACGAGCATTTGCTGTTTTCTCTTAAATGCAACATGGGAGAAAAACCATTTCACATCACATTTGTGGGACTTGGTCTTCAACACATTGTGTGAAATTTTGAGCTTTCTGTGTTTGCTACAGGAAGAGATATCACAAAGTATGTGCTTTTGTTGTTTCCATTGTTTTCAATGCATTTTATCCTAAAACGAGCATTTGCTTTCACTTAAA
Organism: Taudactylus pleione; assembly: GCA_031769625.1. NCBI lineage: Eukaryota > Metazoa > Chordata > Amphibia > Anura > Myobatrachidae > Taudactylus > Taudactylus pleione. The sequence continues at coordinate 60,635 of JAUIMM010000385.1, forward strand.
CGCAATATTGGAGAATAACCATTTCAAATCACATTTGTGGGCCTTGGTCTTCAACATATTGAGTGAAATTTTGAGCTGTCTGTGATTGCTTCAAGAGGAGATATCACAAAGAATGTGTTTTTAGTTGTTTCCATTGGTTTCAATGCATTTTGGCCTAAAATAAGCATTTGCTGTTTTCACTTAAACACAACATGGGAGAAAAACCATTTCACATCACATTTGTGGGTCTTGGTCTTCAACACATTCTGTGAAATTTTGAGCTGTCTGTGTTTACTACAAGAGGAGTTATCACAAAGTATGAGTTTTTGTTGTTTCCATTAGTTTCAATGCATTTTGGCCTAAAATGAGCATTTGCTGTTTTCTCTTAAAGACAACTTGGGAGAAAAAACATTTCACATCACATTTGTGTGCCTTGGTCTTCAACATATTCTGTGAAATTTTGAGCTGTCTGTGTTTCCTACAAGAGGAGATATCACAAAGTATGCACTTTTGTTGTTTCCATTGGTTTCAGTGCATTTTGGCCTAAAACGAGCATTTGCTGTTTTCTCTTAAATGCAACATGGGAGAAAAACCATTTCACATCACATTTGTGGGCCTTGGTCTTCAACACTTTGTGTGCAATTTTGAGCTGTTTGTGTTTGCTACAAGAGGATATATCACAAAGTATGCACTTTTGTTGTTTCCATTGATTTCAATGCATTTTGGCCTAAAAGGAGCATTAGCTGTTTTCACTTAAACACAACATGGAGAAAAATAATTTCACATCACATTTGTGGGCCTTGGTCTTCAACATATTCTGTGAAATTTTGAGCTGTCTGTTTGCTACAAGCGGAGAAATCGCAAAGTATGCATTTTTGTTGTTTCCACAGGTTTCAATGCATTTTGGCCTAAAAGGAGCATTAGCTGTTTTCACTTAAACACAACATGGAGAAAAATAATTTCATATCACATTTGTAGGCCTTGGTCTTCAAAACATTGTGTGAAATTTTGAGCTGTCTGTGTTTCCTATAAGAGGAGATATCACAAAGTATGCACTTTTGTTGTTTCCATTGGTTTCAATGCATTTTGGCCTAAAATGAGCATTTATTGTTTTCTCTTAAACGCAACATGGGAGAAAAACCATTTCACATCACATTTGTGGGCCTTGGTCTTCAACATATTCTGTGAAATTTTGAGCTGTCTGTTTGCAACAAGAGGAGATATCGCAAAGAATGCGCTTTTGCTTTTTCCATTGGTTTCAATGCATTTTGGTCAAAAACGAGCATTTGCTGTTTTCTCTTAAACGCAACATGGAAGAAAAACCATTTCACATCACATTTGTGGGCCTTGGTCTTCAACACATTTGAGAAATTTTGAGCTGCCTGTGTTTGCTACAAGAGGAGATATCACAAAGTATGAGCTTTTGCTGTTTCCATTGGTTTCAATGCATTTTGGCCTAAAATGAGCATTTGCTGTTTTCTCTTAAACGCAACATGGGAGAAAAACCATTTCACATCACATTTGTGGGCCTTGGTCTTCAACATATTCTGTGAAATTTTGAGCTGTCTGGGTTTGCTACAAGAGGAGATATCACAAAGTATGCGCTTTTGTTGTTTCCATTGGTTTCAATACATTTTGGCCTAAAACGAGCATTTGCTGTTTTCACTTAAACGCAACATGGAGAAAAAACAATTCACATCAAATTTGTGTGCCTTGGTCTTCAACATATTCTGTGAAATTTTGAGCTGTCTGTGTTTCCTACAAGAGGAGATATCACAAAGAATGTGCTTTTGCTTTTTCCATTGGTTTCAATGCATTTTGGCCTAAAACGTGCATTTGCTTTCACTTAAATACAACATGGGAGAAAAACCATTTCACATCACATTTGTGGGCCTTGGTCTTCAACACTTTGTGTGCAATTTTGAGCTGTTTGTGTTTGCTACAAGAAGATATATCACAAAGTATGCACTTTTGTTGTTTCCATTGGTTTCAATGCATTTTGGCCTGAAGCGAGCATTTGCTGTTTTCAATTAAATGCAACATGGGAGAAAAACCATTTCACATCACATTTGTGGGCCTTGGTTCACAACACATTCTGTGAAATGTTGAGCTGTCTGTGTTTGCTACAAGAGGAGATATCACAAAGTATGCGTTTATGTTGTTTCCATTGGTTTCAATGCATTTTGGCCTTAAACGAGCATTTGATGTTTTCACTTCAATGCAACATGGGAGAAAAAGAATTTCACATCTCATTTTTGGGCCTTGGTCTTCAACATATTATGTGAATTTTTGAGCTGTCTGTGTTTGCTACAAGAGGAGATATCACAAAGTATGCACTTTTTTTGTTTCCATTGGTTTCAGTGCATTTTGGCCTAAAACGAGCATTTGCTGTTTTCTCTTAAATGCACCATGGGAGAAAAACCATTTCACATCACATTTGTGGGCCTTGGTCTTCAACACTTTGTGTGCAATTTTGAGCTGTTTGTGTTTGCTACAAGAGGATATACACAAAGTATGCACTTTTGTTGTTTCCATTGATTTCAATGCATTTTGGCCTAAAAGGAGCATTAGCTGTTTTCACTTAAACACAACATGGAGAAAAATAATTTCACATCACATTTGTGGGCCTTGGTCTTCAACACATTGTGTGAAATTTTGAGCTGTCTGTGTTTGCTACAAGAGGAGATATCACAAAGTATGCACTTTTGTTGTTTCCATTGATATCAATGCATTTTGGCCTAAAACGAGCATTTGCTGTTTTCTCTTAAACGCAACATGGGAGAAAAACCATTTCACATCACATTTGTGGGCCTTAGTCTTCAACACATTGTGTGAAATTTTGAGCTGTCTGTGTTTGCTACAAGAGGAGATATCACAAAGTATGCATTTTTGTTGTTTCCACAGGTTTCAATGCATTTTTGCCTAAAACGAGCATTTGCTGTTTTCTCTTAAATGCAACATGGGAGAAAAACCATTTCACATCACATTTGTGGGACTTGGTCTTCAAAACATTGTGTGAAATTTTGAGCTTTCTGTGTTTGCTACAGGAAGAGATATCACAAAGTATGTGCTTTTGTTGTTTTCCATTGCTTTCAAAGCATTTTGTCCTAAAACGAGCATTTGCTTTCACTTAAACGCAATATTGGAGAATAACCATTTCACATCACATTTGTGGGCCTTGGTCTTCAACATATTGAGTGAAATTTTGAGCTGTCTGTGTTTGCTTCAAGAGGAGATATCACAAAGAATGTGTTTTTAGTTGTTTCCATTGGTTTCAAAGCATTTTGGGCTAAAATAAGCATTTGCTGTTTTCACTTAAACACAACATGGGAGAAAAACCATTTCACATCACATTTGTGGGCCTTGGTCTTCAACACATTCTGTGAAATTTTGAGCTGTCTGTGTTTGCTACAAGAGGAGATAACACAAAGTATGCGCTTTTGTTGTTTCCATTGGTTTCAATGCATTTTGGCCTGAAAAGAGCATTTGCTGTTTTCATTAAATGCAACATGGGAGAAAAACCATTTCACATCACATTTGTGGGTCTTGGTCTTCAACACATTCTGTGAAATTTTGAGCTGTCTGTGTTTACTACAAGAGGAGTTATCACAAAGTATGAGTTTATGTTGTTTCCATTAGTTTCAATGCATTTTGGCCTAAAATGAGCATTTGCTGTTTTCTCTTAAAGACAACTTGGGAGAAAAACCATTTCACATCACATTTGTGTGCCTTGGTCTTCAACATATTCTGTGAAATTTTGAGCTGTCTGTGTTTCCTACAAGAGGAGATATCACAAAGTATGCACTTTTGTTGTTTTCATTGGTTTCAGTGCATTTTGGCCTAAAACGAGCATTTGCTGTTTTCTCTTAAATGCAACATGGGAGAAAAACCATTTCACATCACATTTGGGGGCCTTGGTCTTCAACACTTTGTGTGCAATTTTGAGCTGTTTGTGTTTGCTACAAGAGGATATATCACAAAGTATGCACTTTTGTTGTTTCCATTGATTTCAATGCATTTTGGCCTAAAAGGAGCATTAGCTGTTTTCACTTAAACACAACATGGAGAAAAATAATTTCACATCACATTTGTGGGCCTTGGTCTTCAACATATTCTGTGAAATTTTGAGCTGTCTGTTTGCTACAAGCGGAGAAATCGCAAAGTATGCATTTTTGTTGTTTCCACAGGTTTCAATGCATTTTGGCCTAAAACGAGCATTTGCTGTTTTCTCTTAAATGCAACATGGGAGAAAAACCATTTCACATCACATTTGTGGGACTTGGTCTTCAACACATTGTGTGAAATTTTGAGCTTTCTGTGTTTGCTACAGGAAGAGATATCACAAAGTATGTGCTTTTGTTGTTTCCATTGCTTTCAATGCATTTTATCCTAAAACGAGCATTTGCTTTCACTTAAACGCAATATTGGAGAATAACCATTTCAAATCACATTTGTGGGCCTTGGTCTTCAACATATTGAGTGAAATTTTGAGCTGTCTGTGATTGCTTCAAGAGGAGATATCACAAAGAATGTGTTTTTAGTTGTTTCCATTGGTTTCAATGCATTTTGGGCTAAAATAAGCATTTGCTGTTTTCACTTAAACACAACATGGGAGAAAAACCATTTCACATCACATTTGTGGGCCTTGGTCTTCAACACATTCTGTGAAATTTTGAGCTGTCTCTGTTTGCTACAAGAGGAGATAACACAAAGTATGCGCTTTTGTTGTTTCCATTGGTTTCAATGCATTTCGGCCTGAAACGAGCATTTGCTGTTTTCATTAAATGCATCATGGGAGAAAAACCATTTCACATCACATTTGTGGGCCTTGGTCTTCAACACATTCTGTGAAATTTTGAGCTGTCTGTGTTTACTACAAGAGGAGTTATCACAAAGTATGAGTTTTTGTTGTTTCCATTGGTTTCAATGCATTTTGGCCTAAAACGAGCATTTGCTGTATTCTCTTAAACGCAACAATGGAGAAAAACCATTTCACATCACATTTGTGGGCCTTGGTCTTCAACACATTGTGTGAAATTTTTAGCTGTCTGTGTTTGCTACAAAAGCAGATATCACAAAGTATGCACTTTTGTTGTTTCCATTGGTTTCAATGCATTTTGGCCTAAAATGAGCATTTATTGTTTTCTCTTAAACACAACATGGGAGAAAAACCATTTCACATCACATTTGTGTGCCTTGGTCTTCAACATATTCTGTGAAATTTTGAGCTGTCTGTGTTTCCTATAAGAGGAGATATCACAAAGTATGCACTTTTGTTGTTTCCATTGGTTTCAATACATTTTGGCCTAAAACGAGCATTTGCTGTTTTCTCTTAAATGCAACATGGGAGAAAAACCATTTCACATCACATTTGTGGGCCTTGGTCTTCAACACTTTGTGTGAAATTTTGAGCTGTTTGTGTTTGCTACAAGAGGAGATATCACAAAGTATGCATTTTTGTTGTTTCCATTAGTTTCAATGCATTTTGGCCAAAAACAAGCATTTGCTGTTTTCTCTTAAAGGCAACTTGGGAGAAAAACCATTTCACATCACATTTGTGTGCCTTGGTCTTCAACATATTCTGTAAAATTTTGAGCTGTCTGTGTTTGCTACAAGAGGAGATATCGCAAAGTATGCACTTTTGCTGTTTCCATTGGTTTCAATGCATTTTGGCCTAAAATGAGCATTTGCTGTTTTCTCTTAAACGCAACATGGGAGAAAAACCATTTCACATCACATTTGTGGGCCTTGGTCTTCAACACATTCTGTGAAATTTTGAGCTGTCTGTGTTTCCTACAAGAGGAGATATCACAAAGTATGCATTTTTGTTGTTTCCACAGGTTTCAATGCATTTTGGCCTAAAACGAGCATTTGCTGTTTTCTCTTAAATGCAACATGGGAGAAAAACCATTTCACATCACATTTGTGGGACTTGGTCTTCAAAACATTGTGTGAAATTTTGAGCTTTCTGTGTTTGCTACAGGAAGAGATATCACAAAGTATGTGCTTTTGTTGTTTTCCATTGCTTTCAAAGCATTTTGTCCTAAAACGAGCATTTGCTTTCACTTAAACGCAATATTGGAGAATAACCATTTCACATCACATTTGTGGGCCTTGGTCTTCAACATATTGAGTGAAATTTTGAGCTGTCTGTGTTTGCTTCAAGAGGAGATATCACAAAGAATGTGTTTTTAGTTGTTTCCATTGGTTTCAAAGCATTTTGGGCTAAAATAAGCATTTGCTGTTTTCACTTAAACACAACATGGGAGAAAAACCATTTCACATCACATTTGTGGGCCTTGGTCTTCAACACATTCTGTGAAATTTTGAGCTGTCTGTGTTTGCTACAAGAGGAGATAACACAAAGTATGCGCTTTTGTTGTTTCCATTGGTTTCAATGCATTTTGGCCTGAAAAGAGCATTTGCTGTTTTCATTAAATGCAACATGGGAGAAAAAACATTTCACATCACATTTGTGGGTCTTGGTCTTCAACACATTCTGTGAAATTTTGAGCTGTCTGTGTTTACTACAAAGGAGTTATCACAAAGTATGAGTTTTTGTTGTTTCCATTAGTTTCAATGCATTTTGGCCTAAAATGAGCATTTGCTGTTTTCTCTTAAAGACAACTTGGGAGAAAAACCATTTCACATCACATTTGTGTGCCTTGGTCTTCAACATATTCTGTGAAATTTTGAGCTGTCTGTTTGCTACAAGCGGAGAAATCGCAAAGTATGCATTTTTGTTGTTTCCACAGGTTTCAATGCATTTTGGCCTAAAACGAGCATTTGCTGTTTTCTCTTAAATGCAACATGGGAGAAAAACCATTTCACATCACATTTGTGGGACTTGGTCTTCAACATATTGTGTGAAATTTTGAGCTTTCTGTGTTTGCTACAGGAAGAGATATCACAAAGTATGTGCTTTTGTTGTTTCCATTGCTTTCAAAGCATTTTGTCCTAAAATGAGCATTTGCTTTCACTTAAACGCAATATTGGAGAATAACCATTTCACATCACATTTGTGGGCCTTGGTCTTCAACATATTGAGTGAAATTTTGAGCTGTCTGTGTTTGCTTCAAGAGGAGATATCACAAAGAATGTGTTTTTAGTTGTTTCCATTGGTTTCAATGCATTTTGGGCTAAAATAAGCATTTGCTGTTTTCACTTAAACACAACATGGGAGAAAAAACATTTCACATCACATTTGTGGGCCTTGGTCTTCAACACATTCTGTGAAATTTTGAGCTGTCTGTGTTTGCTACAAGAGGAGATAACACAAAGTATGCGCTTTTGTTGTTTCCATTGGTTTCAATGCATTTTGGCCTGAAACGAGCATTTGCTGTTTTCATTAAATGCAACATGGTAGAAAAACCATTTCACATCACATTTGTGGGTCTTGGTCTTCAACACATTCTGTGAAATTTTGAGCCGTCTGTGTTTACTACAAGAGGAGTTATCACAAAGTATGAGTTTTTGTTGTTTCCATTGGTTTCAATGCATTTTGGCCTAAAACGAGCATTTGCTGTATTCTCTTAAACGCAACAATGGAGAAAAACCATTTCACATCACATTTGTGGGCCTTGGTCTTCAACACATTGTGTGAAATTTTTAGCTGTCTGTGTTTGCTACAAAAGCAGATATCACAAAGTATGCGATTTTGATGTTTCCATTGGTTTCAATGCATTTTGCCTTAAACGAGCATTTGCTGTTTTCTCTTAAACGCAACTTGGGAGAAAAACAATTTCACATCACACTTGTGGGCCTTGGTCTTCAACACATTCTGTGAAATTTTGAGCTGTCTCTGTTTGCTACAAGAGGAGATAACACAAAGTATGCGCTTTTGTTGTTTCCATTGGTTTCAATGCATTTCGGCCTGAAACGAGCATTTGCTGTTTTCATTAAATGCATCATGGGAGAAAAACCATTTCACATCACATTTGTGGGTCTTGGTCTTCAACACATTCTGTGAAATTTTGAGCTGTCTGTGTTTACTACAAGAGGAGTTATCACAAAGTATGAGTTTTTGTTGTTTCCATTGGTTTCAATGCATTTTGGCCTAAAACGAGCATTTGCTGTATTCTCTTAAACGCAACAATGGAGAAAAACCATTTCACATCACATTTGTGGGCCTTGGTCTTCAACACATTGTGTGAAATTTTTAGCTGTCTGTGTTTGCTACAAAAGCAGATATCACAAAGTATGCACTTTTGTTGTTTCCATTGGTTTCAATGCATTTTGGCCTAAAATGAGCATTTATTGTTTTCTCTTAAACACAACATGGGAGAAAAACCATTTCACATCACATTTGTGTGCCTTGGTCTTCAACATATTCTGTGAAATTTTGAGCTGTCTGTGTTTCCTATAAGAGGAGATATCACAAAGTATGCACTTTTGTTGTTTCCATTGGTTTCAATACATTTTGGCCTAAAACGAGCATTTGCTGTTTTCTCTTAAATGCAACATGGGAGAAAAACCATTTCACATCACATTTGTGGGCCTTGGTCTTCAACACTTTGTGTGAAATTTTGAGCTGTTTGTGTTTGCTACAAGAGGAGATATCACAAAGTATGCATTTTTGTTGTTTCCATTAGTTTCAATGCATTTTGGCCAAAAACAAGCATTTGCTGTTTTCTCTTAAAGGCAACTTGGGAGAAAAACCATTTCACATCACATTTGTGTGCCTTGGTCTTCAACATATTCTGTAAAATTTTGAGCTGTCTGTGTTTGCTACAAGAGGAGATATCGCAAAGTATGCACTTTTGCTGTTTCCATTGGTTTCAATGCATTTTGGCCTAAAATGAGCATTTGCTGTTTTCTCTTAAATGCAACATGGGAGAAAAACCATTTCACATCACATTTGTGGGCCTTGGTCTTCAACACATTCTGTGAAATTTTGAGCTGTCTGTGTTTCCTACAAGAGGAGATATCACAAAGTATGCATTTTTGTTGTTTCCACAGGTTTCAATGCATTTTGGCCTAAAACGAGCATTTGCTGTTTTCTCTTAAATGCAACATGGGAGAAAAACCATTTCACATCACATTTGTGGGACTTGGTCTTCAAAACATTGTGTGAAATTTTGAGCTTTCTGTGTTTGCTACAGGAAGAGATATCACAAAGTATGTGCTTTTGTTGTTTTCCATTGCTTTCAAAGCATTTTGTCCTAAAACGAGCATTTGCTTTCACTTAAACGCAATATTGGAGAATAACCATTTCACATCAGATTTGTGGGCCTTGGTCTTCAACATATTGAGTGAAATTTTGAGCTGTCTGTGTTTGCTTCAAGAGGAGATATCACAAAGAATGTGTTTTTAGTTGTTTCCATTGGTTTCAAAGCATTTTGGGCTAAAATAAGCATTTGCTGTTTTCACTTAAACACAACATGGGAGAAAAACCATTTCACATCACATTTGTGGGCCTTGGTCTTCAACACATTCTGTGAAATTTTGAGCTGTCTGTGTTTGCTACAAGAGGAGATAACACAAAGTATGCGCTTTTGTTGTTTCCATTGGTTTCAATGCATTTTGGCCTGAAAAGAGCATTTGCTGTTTTCATTAAATGCAACATGGGAGAAAAAACATTTCACATCACATTTGTGGGTCTTGGTCTTCAACACATTCTGTGAAATTTTGAGCTGTCTGTGTTTACTACAAAGGAGTTATCACAAAGTATGAGTTTTTGTTGTTTCCATTAGTTTCAATGCATTTTGGCCTAAAATGAGCATTTGCTGTTTTCTCTTAAAGACAACTTGGGAGAAAAACCATTTCACATCACATTTGTGTGCCTTGGTCTTCAACATATTCTGTGAAATTTTGAGCTGTCTGTTTGCTACAAGCGGAGAAATCGCAAAGTATGCATTTTTGTTGTTTCCACAGGTTTCAATGCATTTTGGCCTAAAACGAGCATTTGCTGTTTTCTCTTAAATGCAACATGGGAGAAAAACCATTTCACATCACATTTGTGGGACTTGGTCTTCAACATATTGTGTGAAATTTTGAGCTTTCTGTGTTTGCTACAGGAAGAGATATCACAAAGTATGTGCTTTTGTTGTTTCCATTGCTTTCAAAGCATTTTGTCCTAAAATGAGCATTTGCTTTCACTTAAACGCAATATTGGAGAATAACCATTTCACATCACATTTGTGGGCCTTGGTCTTCAACATATTGAGTGAAATTTTGAGCTGTCTGTGTTTGCTTCAAGAGGAGATATCACAAAGAATGTGTTTTTAGTTGTTTCCATTGGTTTCAATGCATTTTGGGCTAAAATAAGCATTTGCTGTTTTCACTTAAACACAACATGGGAGAAAAACCATTTCACATCACATTTGTGGGCCTTGGTCTTCAACACATTCTGTGAAATTTTGAGCTGTCTGTGTTTGCTACAAGAGGAGATAACACAAAGTATGCGCTTTTGTTGTTTCCATTGGTTTCAATGCATTTTGGCCTGAAACGAGCATTTGCTGTTTTCATTAAATGCAACATGGTAGAAAAACCATTTCACATCACATTTGTGGGTCTTGGTCTTCAACACATTCTGTGAAATTTTGAGCCGTCTGTGTTTACTACAAGAGGAGTTATCACAAAGTATGAGTTTTTGTTGTTTCCATTGGTTTCAATGCATTTTGGCCTAAAACGAGCATTTGCTGTATTCTCTTAAACGCAACAATGGAGAAAAACCATTTCACATCACATTTGTGGGCCTTGGTCTTCAACACATTGTGTGAAATTTTTAGCTGTCTGTGTTTGCTACAAAAGCAGATATCACAAAGTATGCGATTTTGATGTTTCCATTGGTTTCAATGCATTTTGCCTTAAACGAGCATTTGCTGTTTTCTCTTAAACGCAACTTGGGAGAAAAACAATTTCACATCACACTTGTGGGCCTTGTTCTTCAACACATTCTGTGAAATTTTGAGCTGTCTGTGTTTGCTACAAGAGGAGATATCACAAAGTATGCACTTTTGTTGTTTCCATTGGTTTCAATGCATTTTGGCCTAAAATGAGCATTTATTGTTTTCTCTTGAACGCAACATGGGAGAAAAACCATTTCACATCACATTTGTGTGCCTTGGTCTTCAACATATTCTGTGAAAATTTGAGCTGTCTGTGTTTCCTATAAGAGGAGATATCACAAAGTATGCACTTTTGTTGTTTCCATTGGTTTCAATACATTTTGGCCTAAAACGAGCATTTGCTGTTTTCTCTTAAATGCAACATGGGAGAAAAACCATTTCACATCACATTTGTGGGCCTTGGTCTTCAACACTTTGTGTGAAATTTTGAGCTGTTTGTGTTTGCTACAAGAGGATATATCACAAAGTATGCACTTTTGTTGTTTCCATTGATTTCAATGCATTTTGGCCTAAAAGGAGCATTTGCTGTTTCCACTTAAACACAACATGGGAGAAAAATAATTTCACATCACATTTGTGGGCCTTGGTCTTCAACATATTCTGTGAAATTTTGAGCTGTCTGTTTGCTACAAGCGGAGAAATCGCAAAGTATGCACTTTTGTTGTTTCCATTGATTTCAATGCATTTTGGCCTAAAACGAGCATTTGCTGTTTTCTCTTAAACGCAACATGGGAGAAAAACCATTTCACATCACATTTGTGGGCCTTGGTCTTCAACACATTGTGTGAAATTTTGAGCTGTCTGTGTTTGCTACAAGAGGAGATATCACAAAGTATGCATTTTTGTTGTTTCCACAGGTTTCAATGCATTTTGGCCTAAAACGAGCATTTGCTGTTTTCTCTTAAATGCAACATGGGAGAAAAACCATTTCACATCACATTTGTGGGACTTGGTCTTCAACACATTGTGTGAAATTTTGAGCTTTCTGTGTTTGCTACAGGAAGAGATATCACAAAGTATGTGCTTTTGTTGTTTCCATTGCTTTCAATGCATTTTATCCTAAAACGAGCATTTGCTTTCACTTAAACGCAATATTGGAGAATAACCATTTCAAATCACATTTGTGGGCCTTGGTCTTCAACATATTGAGTGAAATTTTGAGCTGTCTGTGATTGCTTCAAGAGGAGATATCACAAAGAATGTGTTTTTAGTTGTTTCCATTGGTTTCAATGCATTTTGGCCTAAAATAAGCATTTGCTGTTTTCACTTAAACACAACATGGGAGAAAAACCATTTCACATCACATTTGTGGGTCTTGGTCTTCAACACATTCTGTGAAATTTTGAGCTGTCTGTGTTTACTACAAGAGGAGTTATCACAAAGTATGAGTTTTTGTTGTTTCCATTAGTTTCAATGCATTTTGGCCTAAAATGAGCATTTGCTGTTTTCTCTTAAAGACAACTTGGGAGAAAAAACATTTCACATCACATTTGTGTGCCTTGGTCTTCAACATATTCTGTGAAATTTTGAGCTGTCTGTGTTTCCTACAAGAGGAGATATCACAAAGTATGCACTTTTGTTGTTTCCATTGGTTTCAGTGCATTTTGGCCTAAAACGAGCATTTGCTGTTTTCTCTTAAATGCAACATGGGAGAAAAACCATTTCACATCACATTTGTGGGCCTTGGTCTTCAACACTTTGTGTGCAATTTTGAGCTGTTTGTGTTTGCTACAAGAGGATATATCACAAAGTATGCACTTTTGTTGTTTCCATTGATTTCAATGCATTTTGGCCTAAAAGGAGCATTAGCTGTTTTCACTTAAACACAACATGGAGAAAAATAATTTCACATCACATTTGTGGGCCTTGGTCTTCAACATATTCTGTGAAATTTTGAGCTGTCTGTTTGCTACAAGCGGAGAAATCGCAAAGTATGCATTTTTGTTGTTTCCACAGGTTTCAATGCATTTTGGCCTAAAACGAGCATTTGCTGTTTTCTCTTAAATGCAACATGGGAGAAAAACCATTTCACATCACATTTGTGGGACTTGGTCTTCAACACATTGTGTGAAATTTTGAGCTTTCTGTGTTTGCTACAGGAAGAGATATCACAAAGTATGTGCTTTTGTTGTTTCCATTGCTTTCAATGCATTTTATCCTAAAACGAGCATTTGCTTTCACTTAAACGCAATATTGGAGAATAACCATTTCAAATCACATTTGTGGGCCTTGGTCTTCAACATATTGAGTGAAATTTTGAGCTGTCTGTGATTGCTTCAAGAGGAGATATCACAAAGAATGTGTTTTTAGTTGTTTCCATTGGTTTCAATGCATTTTGGGCTAAAATAAGCATTTGCTGTTTTCACTTAAACACAACATGGGAGAAAAACCATTTCACATCACATTTGTGGGCCTTGGTCTTCAACACATTCTGTGAAATTTTGAGCTGTCTGTGTTTGCTACAAGAGGAGATAACACAAAGTATGCGCTTTTGTTGTTTCCATTGGTTTCAATGCATTTCGGCCTGAAACGAGCATTTGCTGTTTTCATTAAATGCATCATGGGAGAAAAACCATTTCACATCACATTTGTGGGTCTTGGTCTTCAACACATTCTGTGAAATTTTGAGCTGTCTGTGTTTACTACAAGAGGAGTTATCACAAAGTATGAGTTTTTGTTGTTTCCATTGGTTTCAATGCATTTTGGCCTAAAACGAGCATTTGCTGTATTCTCTTAAACGCAACAATGGAGAAAAACCATTTCACATCACATTTGTGGGCCTTGGTCTTCAACACATTGTGTGAAATTTTTAGCTGTCTGTGTTTGCTACAAAAGCAGATATCACAAAGTATGCGATTTTGATGTTTCCATTGGTTTCAATGCATTTTGCCTTAAACGAGCATTTGCTGTTTTCTCTTAAACGCAACTTGGGAGAAAAACAATTTCACATCACACTTGTGGGCCTTGTTCTTCAACACATTCTGTGAAATTTTGAGCTGTCTGTGTTTGCTACAAGAGGAGATATCACAAAGTATGCACTTTTGTTGTTTCCATTGGTTTCAATGCATTTTGGCCTAAAATGAGCATTTATTGTTTTCTCTTAAACGCAACATGGGAGAAAAACCATTTCACATCACATTTGTGTGCCTTGGTCTTCAACATATTCTGTGAAATTTTGAGCTGTCTGTGTTTCCTATAAGAGGAGATATCACAAAGTATGCACTTTTGTTGTTTCCATTGGTTTCAATACATTTTGGCCTAAAACGAGCATTTGCTGTTTTCTCTTAAATGCAACATGGGAGAAAAACCATTTCACATCACATTTGTGGGCCTTGGTCTTCAACACTTTGTGTGAAATTTTGAGCTGTTTGTGTTTGCTACAAGAGGAGATATCACAAAGTATGCATTTTTGTTGTTTCCATTAGTTTCAATGCATTTTGGCCAAAAACAAGCATTTGCTGTTTTCTCTTAAAGGCAACTTGGGAGAAAAACCATTTCACATCACATTTGTGGGCCTTGGTCTTCAACACATTCTGTGAAATTTTGAGCTGTCTGTGTTTCCTACAAGAGGAGATATCACAAAGTATGCATTTTTGTTGTTTCCACAGGTTTCAATGCATTTTGGCCTAAAACGAGCATTTGCTGTTTTCTCTTAAATGCAACATGGGAGAAAAACCATTTCACATCACATTTGTGGGACTTGGTCTTCAAAACATTGTGTGAAATTTTGAGCTTTCTGTGTTTGCTACAGGAAGAGATATCACAAAGTATGTGCTTTTGTTGTTTTCCATTGCTTTCAAAGCATTTTGTCCTAAAACGAGCATTTGCTTTCACTTAAACGCAATATTGGAGAATAACCATTTCACATCACATTTGTGGGCCTTGGTCTTCAACATATTGAGTGAAATTTTGAGCTGTCTGTGTTTGCTTCAAGAGGAGATATCACAAAGAATGTGTTTTTAGTTGTTTCCATTGGTTTCAAAGCATTTTGGGCTAAAATAAGCATTTGCTGTTTTCACTTAAACACAACATGGGAGAAAAACCATTTCACATCACATTTGTGGGCCTTGGTCTTCAACACATTCTGTGAAATTTTGAGCTGTCTGTGTTTGCTACAAGAGGAGATAACACAAAGTATGCGCTTTTGTTGTTTCCATTGGTTTCAATGCATTTTGGCCTGAAAAGAGCATTTGCTGTTTTCATTAAATGCAACATGGGAGAAAAACCATTTCACATCACATTTGTGGGTCTTGGTCTTCAACACATTCTGTGAAATTTTGAGCTGTCTGTGTTTACTACAAGAGGAGTTATCACAAAGTATGAGTTTTTGTTGTTTCCATTAGTTTCAATGCATTTTGGCCTAAAATGAGCATTTGCTGTTTTCTCTTAAAGACAACTTGGGAGAAAAACCATTTCACATCACATTTGTGTGCCTTGGTCTTCAACATATTCTGTGAAATTTTGAGCTGTCTGTGTTTCCTACAAGAGGAGATATCACAAAGTATGCACTTTTGTTGTTTCCATTGGTTTCAGTGCATTTTGGCCTAAAACGAGCATTTGCTGTTTTCTCTTAAATGCAACATGGGAGAAAAACCATTTCACATCACATTTGTGGGCCTTGGTCTTCAACACTTTGTGTGCAATTTTGAGCTGTTTGTGTTTGCTACAAGAGGATATATCACAAAGTATGCACTTTTGTTGTTTCCATTGATTTCAATGCATTTTGGCCTAAAAGGAGCATTAGCTGTTTTCACTTAAACACAACATGGAGAAAAATAATTTCACATCACATTTGTGGGCCTTGGTCTTCAACATATTCTGTGAAATTTTGAGCTGTCTGTTTGCTACAAGCGGAGAAATCGCAAAGTATGCATTTTTGTTGTTTCCACAGGTTTCAATGCATTTTGGCCTAAAACGAGCATTTGCTGTTTTCTCTTAAATGCAACATGGGAGAAAAACCATTTCACATCACATTTGTGGGACTTGGTCTTCAACATATTGTGCGAAATTTTGAGCTTTCTGTGTTTGCTACAGGAAGAGATATCACAAAGTATGTGCTTTTGTTGTTTCCATTGCTTTCAAAGCATTTTGTCCTAAAATGAGCATTTGCTTTCACTTAAACGCAATATTGGAGAATAACCATTTCACATCACATTTGTGGGCCTTGGTCTTCAACATATTGAGTGAAATTTTGAGCTGTCTGTGTTTGCTTCAAGAGGAGATATCACAAAGAATGTGTTTTTAGTTGTTTCCATTGGTTTCAATGCATTTTGGGCTAAAATAAGCATTTGCTGTTTTCACTTAAACACAACATGGGAGAAAAACCATTTCACATCAAATTTGTGGGCCTTGGTCTTCAACACATTCTGTGAAATTTTGAGCTGTCTGTGTTTGCTACAAGAGGAGATAACACAAAGTATGCGCTTTTGTTGTTTCCATTGGTTTCAATGCATTTTGGCCTGAAACGAGCATTTGCTGTTTTCATTAAATGCAACATGGGAGAAAAACCATTTCACATCACATTTGTGGGTCTTGGTCTTCAACACATTCTGTGAAATTTTGAGCTGTCTGTGTTTGCTACAAGAGGAGATAACACAAAGTATGCGCTTTTGTTGTTTCCATTGGTTTCAATGCATTTTGGCCTGAAAAGAGCATTTGCTGTTTTCATTAAATGCAACATGGGAGAAAAACCATTTCACATCACATTTGTGGGTCTTGGTCTTCAACACATTCTGTGAAATTTTGAGCTGTCTGTGTTTACTACAAGAGGAGTTATCACAAAGTATGAGTTTATGTTGTTTCCATTAGTTTCAATGCATTTTGGCCTAAAATGAGCATTTGCTGTTTTCTCTTAAAGACAACTTGGGAGAAAAACCATTTCACATCACATTTGTGTGCCTTGGTCTTCAACATATTCTGTGAAATTTTGAGCTGTCTGTGTTTCCTACAAGAGGAGATATCACAAAGTATGCACTTTTGTTGTTTCCATTGGTTTCAGTGCATTTTGGCCTAAAACGAGCATTTGCTGTTTTCTCTTAAATGCAACATGGGAGAAAAACCATTTCACATCACATTTGTGGGCCTTGGTCTTCAACACTTTGTGTGCAATTTTGAGCTGTTTGTGTTTGCTACAAGAGGATATATCACAAAGTATGCACTTTTGTTGTTTCCATTGATTTCAATGCATTTTGGCCTAAAAGGAGCATTAGCTGTTTTCACTTAAACACAACATGGAGAAAAATAATTTCACATCACATTTGTGGGCCTTGGTCTTCAACATATTCTGTGAAATTTTGAGCTGTCTGTTTGCTACAAGCGGAGAAATCGCAAAGTATGCATTTTTGTTGTTTCCACAGGTTTCAATGCATTTTGGCCTAAAACGAGCATTTGCTGTTTTCTCTTAAATGCAACATGGGAGAAAAACCATTTCACATCACATTTGTGGGACTTGGTCTTCAACACATTGTGTGAAATTTTGAGCTTTCTGTGTTTGCTACAGGAAGAGATATCACAAAGTATGTGCTTTTGTTGTTTCCATTGCTTTCAATGCATTTTATCCTAAAACGAGCATTTGCTTTCACTTAAACGCAATATTGGAGAATAACCATTTCAAATCACATTTGTGGGCCTTGGTCTTCAACATATTGAGTGAAATTTTGAGCTGTCTGTGATTGCTTCAAGAGGAGATATCACAAAGAATGTGTTTTTAGTTGTTTCCATTGGTTTCAATGCATTTTGGGCTAAAATAAGCATTTGCTGTTTTCACTTAAACACAACATGGGAGAAAAACCATTTCACATCACATTTGTGGGCCTTGGTCTTCAACACATTCTGTGAAATTTTGAGCTGTCTCTGTTTGCTACAAGAGGAGATAACACAAAGTATGCGCTTTTGTTGTTTCCATTGGTTTCAATGCATTTCGGCCTGAAACGAGCATTTGCTGTTTTCATTAAATGCATCATGGGAGAAAAACCATTTCACATCACATTTGTGGGTCTTGGTCTTCAACACATTCTGTGAAATTTTGAGCTGTCTGTGTTTACTACAAGAGGAGTTATCACAAAGTATGAGTTTTTGTTGTTTCCATTGGTTTCAATGCATTTTGGCCTAAAACGAGCATTTGCTGTATTCTCTTAAACGCAACAATGGAGAAAAACCATTTCACATCACATTTGTGGGCCTTGGTCTTCAACACATTGTGTGAAATTTTTAGCTGTCTGTGTTTGCTACAAAAGCAGATATCACAAAGTATGCACTTTTGTTGTTTCCATTGGTTTCAATGCATTTTGGCCTAAAATGAGCATTTATTGTTTTCTCTTAAACACAACATGGGAGAAAAACCATTTCACATCACATTTGTGTGCCTTGGTCTTCAACATATTCTGTGAAATTTTGAGCTGTCTGTGTTTCCTATAAGAGGAGATATCACAAAGTATGCACTTTTGTTGTTTCCATTGGTTTCAATACATTTTGGCCTAAAACGAGCATTTGCTGTTTTCTCTTAAATGCAACATGGGAGAAAAACCATTTCACATCACATTTGTGGGCCTTGGTCTTCAACACTTTGTGTGAAATTTTGAGCTGTTTGTGTTTGCTACAAGAGGAGATATCACAAAGTATGCATTTTTGTTGTTTCCATTAGTTTCAATGCATTTTGGCCAAAAACAAGCATTTGCTGTTTTCTCTTAAAGGCAACTTGGGAGAAAAACCATTTCACATCACATTTGTGTGCCTTGGTCTTCAACATATTCTGTAAAATTTTGAGCTGTCTGTGTTTGCTACAAGAGGAGATATCGCAAAGTATGCACTTTTGCTGTTTCCATTGGTTTCAATGCATTTTGGCCTAAAATGAGCATTTGCTGTTTTCTCTTAAACGCAACATGGGAGAAAAACCATTTCACATCACATTTGTGGGCCTTGGTCTTCAACACATTCTGTGAAATTTTGAGCTGTCTGTGTTTCCTACAAGAGGAGATATCACAAAGTATGCATTTTTGTTGTTTCCACAGGTTTCAATGCATTTTGGCCTAAAACGAGCATTTGCTGTTTTCTCTTAAATGCAACATGGGAGAAAAACCATTTCACATCACATTTGTGGGACTTGGTCTTCAAAACATTGTGTGAAATTTTGAGCTTTCTGTGTTTGCTACAGGAAGAGATATCACAAAGTATGTGCTTTTGTTGTTTTCCATTGCTATCAAAGCATTTTGTCCTAAAACGAGCATTTGCTTTCACTTAAACGCAATATTGGAGAATAACCATTTCACATCACATTTGTGGGCCTTGGTCTTCAACATATTGAGTGAAATTTTGAGCTGTCTGTGTTTGCTTCAAGAGGAGATATCACAAAGAATGTGTTTTTAGTTGTTTCCATTGGTTTCAAAGCATTTTGGGCTAAAATAAGCATTTGCTGTTTTCACTTAAACACAACATGGGAGAAAAACCATTTCACATCACATTTGTGGGCCTTGGTCTTCAACACATTCTGTGAAATTTTGAGCTGTCTGTGTTTGCTACAAGAGGAGATAACACAAAGTATGCGCTTTTGTTGTTTCCATTGGTTTCAATGCATTTTGGCCTGAAAAGAGCATTTGCTGTTTTCATTAAATGCAACATGGGAGAAAAAACATTTCACATCACATTTGTGGGTCTTGGTCTTCAACACATTCTGTGAAATTTTGAGCTGTCTGTGTTTACTACAAGAGGAGTTATCACAAAGTATGAGTTTTTGTTGTTTCCATTAGTTTCAATGCATTTTGGCCTAAAATGAGCATTTGCTGTTTTCTCTTAAAGACAACTTGGGAGAAAAACCATTTCACATCACATTTGTGTGCCTTGGTCTTCAACATATTCTGTGAAATTTTGAGCTGTCTGTTTGCTACAAGCGGAGAAATCGCAAAGTATGCATTTTTGTTGTTTCCACAGGTTTCAATGCATTTTGGCCTAAAACGAGCATTTGCTGTTTTCTCTTAAATGCAACATGGGAGAAAAACCATTTCACATCACATTTGTGGGACTTGGTCTTCAACATATTGTGTGAAATTTTGAGCTTTCTGTGTTTGCTACAGGAAGAGATATCACAAAGTATGTGCTTTTGTTGTTTCCATTGCTTTCAAAGCATTTTGTCCTAAAATGAGCATTTGCTTTCACTTAAACGCAATATTGGAGAATAACCATTTCACATCACATTTGTGGGCCTTGGTCTTCAACATATTGAGTGAAATTTTGAGCTGTCTGTGTTTGCTTCAAGAGGAGATATCACAAAGAATGTGTTTTTAGTTGTTTCCATTGGTTTCAATGCATTTTGGGCTAAAATAAGCATTTGCTGTTTTCACTTAAACACAACATGGGAGAAAAACCATTTCACATCACATTTGTGGGCCTTGGTCTTCAACACATTCTGTGAAATTTTGAGCTGTCTGTGTTTGCTACAAGAGGAGATAACACAAAGTATGCGCTTTTGTTGTTTCCATTGGTTTCAATGCATTTTGGCCTGAAACGAGCATTTGCTGTTTTCATTAAATGCAACATGGTAGAAAAACCATTTCACATCACATTTGTGGGTCTTGGTCTTCAACACATTCTGTGAAATTTTGAGCCGTCTGTGTTTACTACAAGAGGAGTTATCACAAAGTATGAGTTTTTGTTGTTTCCATTGGTTTCAATGCATTTTGGCCTAAAACGAGCATTTGCTGTATTCTCTTAAACGCAACAATGGAGAAAAACCATTTCACATCACATTTGTGGGCCTTGGTCTTCAACACATTGTGTGAAATTTTTAGCTGTCTGTGTTTGCTACAAAAGCAGATATCACAAAGTATGCGATTTTGATGTTTCCATTGGTTTCAATGCATTTTGCCTTAAACGAGCATTTGCTGTTTTCTCTTAAACGCAACTTGGGAGAAAAACAATTTCACATCACACTTGTGGGCCTTGTTCTTCAACACATTCTGTGAAATTTTGAGCTGTCTGTGTTTGCTACAAGAGGAGATATCATAAAGTATGCACTTTTGTTGTTTCCATTGGTTTCAATGCATTTTGGCCTAAAATGAGCATTTATTGTTTTCTCTTAAACGCAACATGGGAGAAAAACCATTTCACATCACATTTGTGTGCCTTGGTCTTCAACATATTCTGTGAAAATTTGAGCTGTCTGTGTTTCCTATAAGAGGAGATATCACAAAGTATGCACTTTTGTTGTTTCCATTGGTTTCAATACATTTTGGCCTAAAACGAGCATTTGCTGTTTTCTCTTAAATGCAACATGGGAGAAAAACCATTTCACATCACATTTGTGGGCCTTGGTCTTCAACACTTTGTGTGAAATTTTGAGCTGTTTGTGTTTGCTACAAGAGGATATATCACAAAGTATGCACTTTTGTTGTTTCCATTGATTTCAATGCATTTTGGCCTAAAAGGAGCATTTGCTGTTTCCACTTAAACACAACATGGGAGAAAAATAATTTCACATCACATTTGTGGGCCTTGGTCTTCAACATATTCTGTGAAATTTTGAGCTGTCTGTTTGCTACAAGCGGAGAAATCGCAAAGTATGCACTTTTGTTGTTTCCATTGATTTCAATGCATTTTGGCCTAAAACGAGCATTTGCTGTTTTCTCTTAAACGCAACATGGGAGAAAAACCATTTCACATCACATTTGTGGGCCTTGGTCTTCAACACATTGTGTGAAATTTTGAGCTGTCTGTGTTTGCTACAAGAGGAGATATCACAAAGTATGCATTTTTGTTGTTTCCACAGGTTTCAATGCATTTTGGCCTAAAACGAGCATTTGCTGTTTTCTCTTAAATGCAACATGGGAGAAAAACCATTTCACATCACATTTGTGGGACTTGGTCTTCAACACATTGTGTGAAATTTTGAGCTTTCTGTGTTTGCTACAGGAAGAGATATCACAAAGTATGTGCTTTTGTTGTTTCCATTGCTTTCAATGCATTTTATCCTAAAACGAGCATTTGCTTTCACTTAAACGCAATATTGGAGAATAACCATTTCAAATCACATTTGTGGGCCTTGGTCTTCAACATATTGAGTGAAATTTTGAGCTGTCTGTGATTGCTTCAAGAAGAGATATCACAAAGAATGTGTTTTTAGTTGTTTCCATTGGTTTCAATGCATTTTGGCCTAAAATAAGCATTTGCTGTTTTCACTTAAACACAACATGGGAGAAAAACCATTTCACATCACATTTGTGGGTCTTGGTCTTCAACACATTCTGTGAAATTTTGAGCTGTCTGTGTTTACTACAAGAGGAGTTATCACAAAGTATGAGTTTTTGTTGTTTCCATTAGTTTCAATGCATTTTGGCCTAAAATGAGCATTTGCTGTTTTCTCTTAAAGACAACTTGGGAGAAAAACCATTTCACATCACATTTGTGTGCCTTGGTCTTCAACATATTCTGTGAAATTTTGAGCTGTCTGTGTTTCCTACAAGAGGAGATATCACAAAGTATGCACTTTTGTTGTTTCCATTGGTTTCAGTGCATTTTGGCCTAAAACGAGCATTTGCTGTTTTCTCTTAAATGCAACATGGGAGAAAAACCATTTCACATCACATTTGTGGGCCTTGGTCTTCAACACTTTGTGTGCAATTTTGAGCTGTTTGTGTTTGCTACAAGAGGATATATCACAAAGTATGCACTTTTGTTGTTTCCATTGATTTCAATGCATTTTGGCCTAAAAGGAGCATTAGCTGTTTTCACTTAAACACAACATGGAGAAAAATAATTTCACATCACATTTGTGGGCCTTGGTCTTCAACATATTCTGTGAAATTTTGAGCTGTCTGTTTGCTACAAGCGGAGAAATCGCAAAGTATGCATTTTTGTTGTTTCCACAGGTTTCAATGCATTTTGGCCTAAAACGAGCATTTGCTGTTTTCTCTTAAATGCAACATGGGAGAAAAACCATTTCACATCACATTTGTGGGACTTGGTCTTCAACACATTGTGTGAAATTTTGAGCTTTCTGTGTTTGCTACAGGAAGAGATATCACAAAGTATGTGCTTTTGTTGTTTCCATTGCTTTCAATGCATTTTATCCTAAAACGAGCATTTGCTTTCACTTAAACGCAATATTGGAGAATAACCATTTCAAATCACATTTGTGGGCCTTGGTCTTCAACATATTGAGTGAAATTTTGAGCTGTCTGTGATTGCTTCAAGAGGAGATATCACAAAGAATGTGTTTTTAGTTGTTTCCATTGGTTTCAATGCATTTTGGGCTAAAATAAGCATTTGCTGTTTTCACTTAAACACAACATGGGAGAAAAACCATTTCACATCACATTTGTGGGCCTTGGTCTTCAACACATTCTGTGAAATTTTGAGCTGTCTCTGTTTGCTACAAGAGGAGATAACACAAAGTATGCGCTTTTGTTGTTTCCATTGGTTTCAATGCATTTCGGCCTGAAACGAGCATTTGCTGTTTTCATTAAATGCATCATGGGAGAAAAACCATTTCACATCACATTTGTGGGTCTTGGTCTTCAACACATTCTGTGAAATTTTGAGCTGTCTGTGTTTACTACAAGAGGAGTTATCACAAAGTATGAGTTTTTGTTGTTTCCATTGGTTTCAATGCATTTTGGCCTAAAACGAGCATTTGCTGTATTCTCTTAAACGCAACAATGGAGAAAAACCATTTCACATCACATTTGTGGGCCTTGGTCTTCAACACATTGTGTGAAATTTTTAGCTGTCTGTGTTTGCTACAAAAGCAGATATCACAAAGTATGCACTTTTGTTGTTTCCATTGGTTTCAATGCATTTTGGCCTAAAATGAGCATTTATTGTTTTCTCTTAAACACAACATGGGAGAAAAACCATTTCACATCACATTTCTGTGCCTTGGTCTTCAACATATTCTGTGAAATTTTGAGCTGTCTGTGTTTCCTATAAGAGGAGATATCACAAAGTATGCACTTTTGTTGTTTCCATTGGTTTCAATACATTTTGGCCTAAAACGAGCATTTGCTGTTTTCTCTTAAATGCAACATGGGAGAAAAACCATTTCACATCACATTTGTGGGCCTTGGTCTTCAACACTTTGTGTGAAATTTTGAGCTGTTTGTGTTTGCTACAAGAGGAGATATCACAAAGTATGCATTTTTGTTGTTTCCATTAGTTTCAATGCATTTTGGCCAAAAACAAGCATTTGCTGTTTTCTCTTAAAGGCAACTTGGGAGAAAAACCATTTCACATCACATTTGTGTGCCTTGGTCTTCAACATATTCTGTAAAATTTTGAGCTGTCTGTGTTTGCTACAAGAGGAGATATCGCAAAGTATGCACTTTTGCTGTTTCCATTGGTTTCAATGCATTTTGGCCTAAAATGAGCATTTGCTGTTTTCTCTTAAACGCAACATGGGAGAAAAACCATTTCACATCACATTTGTGGGCCTTGGTCTTCAACACATTCTGTGAAATTTTGAGCTGTCTGTGTTTCCTACAAGAGGAGATATCACAAAGTATGCATTTTTGTTGTTTCCACAGGTTTCAATGCATTTTGGCCTAAAACGAGCATTTGCTGTTTTCTCTTAAATGCAACATGGGAGAAAAACCATTTCACATCACATTTGTGGGACTTGGTCTTCAAAACATTGTGTGAAATTTTGAGCTTTCTGTGTTTGCTACAGGAAGAGATATCACAAAGTATGTGCTTTTGTTGTTTTCCATTGCTATCAAAGCATTTTGTCCTAAAACGAGCATTTGCTTTCACTTAAACGCAATATTGGAGAATAACCATTTCACATCACATTTGTGGGCCTTGGTCTTCAACATATTGAGTGAAATTTTGAGCTGTCTGTGTTTGCTTCAAGAGGAGATATCACAAAGAATGTGTTTTTAGTTGTTTCCATTGGTTTCAAAGCATTTTGGGCTAAAATAAGCATTTGCTGTTTTCACTTAAACACAACATGGGAGAAAAACCATTTCACATCACATTTGTGGGCCTTGGTCTTCAACATATTCTGTGAAATTTTGAGCTGTCTGTGTTTGCTACAAGAGGAGATAACACAAAGTATGCGCTTTTGTTGTTTCCATTGGTTTCAATGCATTTTGGCCTGAAAAGAGCATTTGCTGTTTTCATTAAATGCAACATGGGAGAAAAAACATTTCACATCACATTTGTGGGTCTTGGTCTTCAACACATTCTGTGAAATTTTGAGCTGTCTGTGTTTACTACAAGAGGAGTTATCACAAAGTATGAGTTTTTGTTGTTTCCATTAGTTTCAATGCATTTTGGCCTAAAATGAGCATTTGCTGTTTTCTCTTAAAGACAACTTGGGAGAAAAACCATTTCACATCACATTTGTGTGCCTTGGTCTTCAACATATTCTGTGAAATTTTGAGCTGTCTGTTTGCTACAAGCGGAGAAATCGCAAAGTATGCATTTTTGTTGTTTCCACAGGTTTCAATGCATTTTGGCCTAAAACGAGCATTTGCTGTTTTCTCTTAAATGCAACATGGGAGAAAAACCATTTCACATCACATTTGTGGGACTTGGTCTTCAACATATTGTGTGAAATTTTGAGCTTTCTGTGTTTGCTACAGGAAGAGATATCACAAAGTATGTGCTTTTGTTGTTTCCATTGCTTTCAAAGCATTTTGTCCTAAAATGAGCATTTGCTTTCACTTAAACGCAATATTGGAGAATAACCATTTCACATCACATTTGTGGGCCTTGGTCTTCAACATATTGAGTGAAATTTTGAGCTGTCTGTGTTTGCTTCAAGAGGAGATATCACAAAGAATGTGTTTTTAGTTGTTTCCATTGGTTTCAATGCATTTTGGGCTAAAATAAGCATTTGCTGTTTTCACTTAAACACAACATGGGAGAAAAACCATTTCACATCACATTTGTGGGCCTTGGTCTTCAACACATTCTGTGAAATTTTGAGCTGTCTGTGTTTGCTACAAGAGGAGATAACACAAAGTATGCGCTTTTGTTGTTTCCATTGGTTTCAATGCATTTTGGCCTGAAACGAGCATTTGCTGTTTTCATTAAATGCAACATGGTAGAAAAACCATTTCACATCACATTTGTGGGTCTTGGTCTTCAACACATTCTGTGAAATTTTGAGCCGTCTGTGTTTACTACAAGAGGAGTTATCACAAAGTATGAGTTTTTGTTGTTTCCATTGGTTTCAATGCATTTTGGCCTAAAACGAGCATTTGCTGTATTCTCTTAAACGCAACAATGGAGAAAAACCATTTCACATCACATTTGTGGGCCTTGGTCTTCAACACATTGTGTGAAATTTTTAGCTGTCTGTGTTTGCTACAAAAGCAGATATCACAAAGTATGCGATTTTGATGTTTCCATTGGTTTCAATGCATTTTGCCTTAAACGAGCATTTGCTGTTTTCTCTTAAACGCAACTTGGGAGAAAAACAATTTCACATCACACTTGTGGGCCTTGTTCTTCAACACATTCTGTGAAATTTTGAGCTGTCTGTGTTTGCTACAAGAGGAGATATCACAAAGTATGCACTTTTGTTGTTTCCATTGGTTTCAATGCATTTTGGCCTAAAATGAGCATTTATTGTTTTCTCTTAAACGCAACATGGGAGAAAAACCATTTCACATCACATTTGTGTGCCTTGGTCTTCAACATATTCTGTGAAAATTTGAGCTGTCTGTGTTTCCTATAAGAGGAGATATCACAAAGTATGCACTTTTGTTGTTTCCATTGGTTTCAATACATTTTGGCCTAAAACGAGCATTTGCTGTTTTCTCTTAAATGCAACATGGGAGAAAAACCATTTCACATCACATTTGTGGGCCTTGGTCTTCAACACTTTGTGTGAAATTTTGAGCTGTTTGTGTTTGCTACAAGAGGATATATCACAAAGTATGCACTTTTGTTGTTTCCATTGATTTCAATGCATTTTGGCCTAAAAGGAGCATTTGCTGTTTCCACTTAAACACAACATGGGAGAAAAATAATTTCACATCACATTTGTGGGCCTTGGTCTTCAACATATTCTGTGAAATTTTGAGCTGTCTGTTTGCTACAAGCGGAGAAATCGCAAAGTATGCACTTTTGTTGTTTCCATTGATTTCAATGCATTTTGGCCTAAAACGAGCATTTGCTGTTTTCTCTTAAACGCAACATGGGAGAAAAACCATTTCACATCACATTTGTGGGCCTTGGTCTTCAACACATTGTGTGAAATTTTGAGCTGTCTGTGTTTGCTACAAGAGGAGATATCACAAAGTATGCATTTTTGTTGTTTCCACAGGTTTCAATGCATTTTGGCCTAAAACGAGCATTTGCTGTTTTCTCTTAAATGCAACATGGGAGAAAAACCATTTCACATCACATTTGTGGGACTTGGTCTTCAACACATTGTGTGAAATTTTGAGCTTTCTGTGTTTGCTACAGGAAGAGATATCACAAAGTATGTGCTTTTGTTGTTTCCATTGCTTTCAATGCATTTTATCCTAAAACGAGCATTTGCTTTCACTTAAACGCAATATTGGAGAATAACCATTTCAAATCACATTTGTGGGCCTTGGTCTTCAACATATTGAGTGAAATTTTGAGCTGTCTGTGATTGCTTCAAGAGGAGATATCACAAAGAATGTGTTTTTAGTTGTTTCCATTGGTTTCAATGCATTTTGGCCTAAAATAAGCATTTGCTGTTTTCACTTAAACACAACATGGGAGAAAAACCATTTCACATCACATTTGTGGGTCTTGGTCTTCAACACATTCTGTGAAATTTTGAGCTGTCTGTGTTTACTACAAGAGGAGTTATCACAAAGTATGAGTTTTTGTTGTTTCCATTAGTTTCAATGCATTTTGGCCTAAAATGAGCATTTGCTGTTTTCTCTTAAAGACAACTTGGGAGAAAAACCATTTCACATCACATTTGTGTGCCTTGGTCTTCAACATATTCTGTGAAATTTTGAGCTGTCTGTGTTTCCTACAAGAGGAGATATCACAAAGTATGCACTTTTGTTGTTTCCATTGGTTTCAGTGCATTTTGGCCTAAAACGAGCATTTGCTGTTTTCTCTTAAATGCAACATGGGAGAAAAACCATTTCACATCACATTTGTGGGCCTTGGTCTTCAACACTTTGTGTGCAATTTTGAGCTGTTTGTGTTTGCTACAAGAGGATATATCACAAAGTATGCACTTTTGTTGTTTCCATTGATTTCAATGCATTTTGGCCTAAAAGGAGCATTAGCTGTTTTCACTTAAACACAACATGGAGAAAAATAATTTCACATCACATTTGTGGGCCTTGGTCTTCAACATATTCTGTGAAATTTTGAGCTGTCTGTTTGCTACAAGCGGAGAAATCGCAAAGTATGCATTTTTGTTGTTTCCACAGGTTTCAATGCATTTTGGCCTAAAACGAGCATTTGCTGTTTTCTCTTAAATGCAACATGGGAGAAAAACCATTTCACATCACATTTGTGGGACTTGGTCTTCAACACATTGTGTGAAATTTTGAGCTTTCTGTGTTTGCTACAGGAAGAGATATCACAAATTATGTGCTTTTGTTGTTTCCATTGCTTTCAATGCATTTTATCCTAAAACGAGCATTTGCTTTCACTTAAACGCAATATTGGAGAATAACCATTTCAAATCACATTTGTGGGCCTTGGTCTTCAACATATTGAGTGAAATTTTGAGCTGTCTGTGATTGCTTCAAGAGGAGATATCACAAAGAATGTGTTTTTAGTTGTTTCCATTGGTTTCAATGCATTTTGGGCTAAAATAAGCATTTGCTGTTTTCACTTAAACACAACATGGGAGAAAAACCATTTCACATCACATTTGTGGGCCTTGGTCTTCAACACATTCTGTGAAATTTTGAGCTGTCTGTGTTTGCTACAAGAGGAGATAACACAAAGTATGCGCTTTTGTTGTTTCCATTGGTTTCAATGCATTTCGGCCTGAAACGAGCATTTGCTGTTTTCATTAAATGCATCATGGGAGAAAAACCATTTCACATCACATTTGTGGGTCTTGGTCTTCAACACATTCTGTGAAATTTTGAGCTGTCTGTGTTTACTACAAGAGGAGTTATCACAAAGTATGAGTTTTTGTTGTTTCCATTGGTTTCAATGCATTTTGGCCTAAAACGAGCATTTGCTGTATTCTCTTAAACGCAACAATGGAGAAAAACCATTTCACATCACATTTGTGGGCCTTGGTCTTCAACACATTGTGTGAAATTTTTAGCTGTCTGTGTTTGCTACAAAAGCAGATATCACAAAGTATGCGATTTTGATGTTTCCATTGGTTTCAATGCATTTTGCCTTAAACGAGCATTTGCTGTTTTCTCTTAAACGCAACTTGGGAGAAAAACAATTTCACATCACACTTGTGGGCCTTGTTCTTCAACACATTCTGTGAAATTTTGAGCTGTCTGTGTTTGCTACAAGAGGAGATATCACAAAGTATGCACTTTTGTTGTTTCCATTGGTTTCAATGCATTTTGGCCTAAAATGAGCATTTATTGTTTTCTCTTAAACGCAACATGGGAGAAAAACCATTTCACATCACATTTGTGTGCCTTGGTCTTCAACATATTCTGTGAAATTTTGAGCTGTCTGTGTTTCCTATAAGAGGAGATATCACAAAGTATGCACTTTTGTTGTTTCCATTGGTTTCAATACATTTTGGCCTAAAACGAGCATTTGCTGTTTTCTCTTAAATGCAACATGGGAGAAAAACCATTTCACATCACATTTGTGGGCCTTGGTCTTCAACACTTTGTGTGAAATTTTGAGCTGTTTGTGTTTGCTACAAGAGGAGATATCACAAAGTATGCATTTTTGTTGTTTCCATTAGTTTCAATGCATTTTGGCCAAAAACAAGCATTTGCTGTTTTCTCTTAAAGGCAACTTGGGAGAAAAACCATTTCACATCACATTTGTGGGCCTTGGTCTTCAACACATTCTGTGAAATTTTGAGCTGTCTGTGTTTCCTACAAGAGGAGATATCACAAAGTATGCATTTTTGTTGTTTCCACAGGTTTCAATGCATTTTGGCCTAAAACGAGCATTTGCTGTTTTCTCTTAAATGCAACATGGGAGAAAAACCATTTCACATCACATTTGTGGGACTTGGTCTTCAAAACATTGTGTGAAATTTTGAGCTTTCTGTGTTTGCTACAGGAAGAGATATCACAAAGTATGTGCTTTTGTTGTTTTCCATTGCTTTCAAAGCATTTTGTCCTAAAACGAGCATTTGCTTTCACTTAAACGCAATATTGGAGAATAACCATTTCACATCACATTTGTGGGCCTTGGTCTTCAACATATTGAGTGAAATTTTGAGCTGTCTGTGTTTGCTTCAAGAGGAGATATCACAAAGAATGTGTTTTTAGTTGTTTCCATTGGTTTCAAAGCATTTTGGGCTAAAATAAGCATTTGCTGTTTTCACTTAAACACAACATGGGAGAAAAACCATTTCACATCACATTTGTGGGCCTTGGTCTTCAACACATTCTGTGAAATTTTGAGCTGTCTGTGTTTGCTACAAGAGGAGATAACACAAAGTATGCGCTTTTGTTGTTTCCATTGGTTTCAATGCATTTTGGCCTGAAAAGAGCATTTGCTGTTTTCATTAAATGCAACATGGGAGAAAAACCATTTCACATCACATTTGTGGGTCTTGGTCTTCAACACATTCTGTGAAATTTTGAGCTGTCTGTGTTTACTACAAGAGGAGTTATCACAAAGTATGAGTTTTTGTTGTTTCCATTAGTTTCAATGCATTTTGGCCTAAAATGAGCATTTGCTGTTTTCTCTTAAAGACAACTTGGGAGAAAAACCATTTCACATCACATTTGTGTGCCTTGGTCTTCAACATATTCTGTGAAATTTTGAGCTGTCTGTGTTTCCTACAAGAGGAGATATCACAAAGTATGCACTTTTGTTGTTTCCATTGGTTTCAGTGCATTTTGGCCTAAAACGAGCATTTGCTGTTTTCTCTTAAATGCAACATGGGAGAAAAACCATTTCACATCACATTTGTGGGCCTTGGTCTTCAACACTTTGTGTGCAATTTTGAGCTGTTTGTGTTTGCTACAAGAGGATATATCACAAAGTATGCACTTTTGTTGTTTCCATTGATTTCAATGCATTTTGGCCTAAAAGGAGCATTAGCTGTTTTCACTTAAACACAACATGGAGAAAAATAATTTCACATCACATTTGTGGGCCTTGGTCTTCAACATATTCTGTGAAATTTTGAGCTGTCTGTTTGCTACAAGCGGAGAAATCGCAAAGTATGCATTTTTGTTGTTTCCACAGGTTTCAATGCATTTTGGCCTAAAACGAGCATTTGCTGTTTTCTCTTAAATGCAACATGGGAGAAAAACCATTTCACATCACATTTGTGGGACTTGGTCTTCAACATATTGTGCGAAATTTTGAGCTTTCTGTGTTTGCTACAGGAAGAGATATCACAAAGTATGTGCTTTTGTTGTTTCCATTGCTTTCAAAGCATTTTGTCCTAAAATGAGCATTTGCTTTCACTTAAACGCAATATTGGAGAATAACCATTTCACATCACATTTGTGGGCCTTGGTCTTCAACATATTGAGTGAAATTTTGAGCTGTCTGTGTTTGCTTCAAGAGGAGATATCACAAAGAATGTGTTTTTAGTTGTTTCCATTGGTTTCAATGCATTTTGGGCTAAAATAAGCATTTGCTGTTTTCACTTAAACACAACATGGGAGAAAAACCATTTCACATCACATTTGTGGGCCTTGGTCTTCAACACATTCTGTGAAATTTTGAGCTGTCTGTGTTTGCTACAAGAGGAGATAACACAAAGTATGCGCTTTTGTTGTTTCCATTGGTTTCAATGCATTTTGGCCTGAAACGAGCATTTGCTGTTTTCATTAAATGCAACATGGGAGAAAAACCATTTCACATCACATTTGTGGGTCTTGGTCTTCAACACATTCTGTGAAATTTTGAGCCGTCTGTGTTTACTACAAGAGGAGTTATCACAAAGTATGAGTTTTTGTTGTTTCCATTGGTTTCAATGCATTTTGGCCTAAAACGAGCATTTGCTGTATTCTCTTAAACGCAACAATGGAGAAAAACCATTTCACATCACATTTGTGGGCCTTGGTCTTCAACACATTGTGTGAAATTTTTAGCTGTCTGTGTTTGCTACAAAAGCAGATATCACAAAGTATGCGATTTTGAGGTTTCCATTGGTTTCAATGCATTTTGCCTTAAACGAGCATTTGCTGTTTTCTCTTAAACGCAACTTGGGAGAAAAACAATTTCACATCACACTTGTGGGCCTTGTTCTTCAACACATTCTGTGAAATTTTGAGCTGTCTGTGTTTGCTACAAGAGGAGATATCACAAAGTATGCACTTTTGTTGTTTCCATTGGTTTCAATGCATTTTGGCCTAAAATGAGCATTTATTGTTTTCTCTTAAACGCAACATGGGAGAAAAACCATTTCACATCACATTTGTGTGCCTTGGTCTTCAACATATTCTGTGAAATTTTGAGCTGTCTGTGTTTCCTATAAGAGGAGATATCACAAAGTATGCACTTTTGTTGTTTCCATTGGTTTCAATACATTTTGGCCTAAAACGAGCATTTGCTGTTTTCTCTTAAATGCAACATGGGAGAAAAACCATTTCACATCACATTTGTGGGCCTTGGTCTTCAACACTTTGTGTGAAATTTTGAGCTGTTTGTGTTTGCTACAAGAGGATATATCACAAAGTATGCACTTTTGTTGTTTCCATTGATTTCAATGCATTTTGGCCTAAAAGGAGCATTTGCTGTTTTCACTTAAACACAACATGGAGAAAAATAATTTCACATCACATTTGTGGGCCTTGGTCTTCAACATATTCTGTGAAATTTTGAGCTGTCTGTTTGCTACAAGCGGAGAAATCGCAAAGTATGCACTTTTGTTGTTTCCATTGATTTCAATGCATTTTGGCCTTAAACGAGCATTTGCTGTTTTCTCTTAAACGCAACATGGGAGAAAAACCATTTCACATCACATTTGTGGGCCTTGGTCTTCAACACATTGTGTGAAATTTTGAGCTGTCTGTGTTTGCTTCAAGAGGAGATATCACAAAGTATGCATTTTTGTTGTTTCCATTAGTTTCAATGCATTTTGGCCAAAAACAAGCATTTGCTGTTTTCTCTTAAAGGCAACTTGGGAGAAAAACCATTTCACATCACATTTGTGGGCCTTGGTCTTCAACACATTCTGTGAAATTTTGAGCTGTCTGTGTTTCCTACAAGAGGAGATATCACAAAGTATGCATTTTTGTTGTTTCCACAGGTTTCAATGCATTTTGGCCTAAAACGAGCATTTGCTGTTTTCTCTTAAATGCAACATGGGAGAAAAACCATTTCACATCACATTTGTGGGACTTGGTCTTCAAAACATTGTGTGAAATTTTGAGCTTTCTGTGTTTGCTACAGGAAGAGATATCACAAAGTATGTGCTTTTGTTGTTTTCCATTGCTTTCAAAGCATTTTGTCCTAAAACGAGCATTTGCTTTCACTTAAACGCAATATTGGAGAATAACCATTTCACATCACATTTGTGGGCCTTGGTCTTCAACATATTGAGTGAAATTTTGAGCTGTCTGTGTTTGCTTCAAGAGGAGATATCACAAAGAATGTGTTTTTAGTTGTTTCCATTGGTTTCAAAGCATTTTGGGCTAAAATAAGCATTTGCTGTTTTCACTTAAACACAACATGGGAGAAAAACCATTTCACATCACATTTGTGGGCCTTGGTCTTCAACACATTCTGTGAAATTTTGAGCTGTCTGTGTTTGCTACAAGAGGAGATAACACAAAGTATGCGCTTTTGTTGTTTCCATTGGTTTCAATGCATTTTGGCCTGAAAAGAGCATTTGCTGTTTTCATTAAATGCAACATGGGAGAAAAACCATTTCACATCACATTTGTGGGTCTTGGTCTTCAACACATTCTGTGAAATTTTGAGTTGTCTGTGTTTACTACAAGAGGAGTTATCACAAAGTATGAGTTTTTGTTGTTTCCATTAGTTTCAATGCATTTTGGCCTAAAATGAGCATTTGCTGTTTTCTCTTAAAGACAACTTGGGAGAAAAACCATTTCACATCACATTTGTGTGCCTTGGTCTTCAACATATTCTGTGAAATTTTGAGCTGTCTGTGTTTCCTACAAGAGGAGATATCACAAAGTATGCACTTTTGTTGTTTCCATTGGTTTCAGTGCATTTTGGCCTAAAACGAGCATTTGCTGTTTTCTCTTAAATGCAACATGGGAGAAAAACCATTTCACATCACATTTGTGGGCCTTGGTCTTCAACACTTTGTGTGCAATTTTGAGCTGTTTGTGTTTGCTACAAGAGGATATATCACAAAGTATGCACTTTTGTTGTTTCCATTGATTTCAATGCATTTTGGCCTAAAAGGAGCATTAGCTGTTTTCACTTAAACACAACATGGAGAAAAATAATTTCACATCACATTTGTGGGCCTTGGTCTTCAACATATTCTGTGAAATTTTGAGCTGTCTGTTTGCTACAAGCGGAGAAATCGCAAAGTATGCATTTTTGTTGTTTCCACAGGTTTCAATGCATTTTGGCCTAAAACGAGCATTTGCTGTTTTCTCTTAAATGC
The DNA here is from genome assembly GCA_031769625.1 of Taudactylus pleione. Taxonomy (NCBI): domain Eukaryota; kingdom Metazoa; phylum Chordata; class Amphibia; order Anura; family Myobatrachidae; genus Taudactylus; species Taudactylus pleione. The sequence goes on from JAUIMM010000385.1 coordinate 95,111, forward strand.
AACATGGGAGAAAAACCATTTCACATCACATTTGTGGGACTTGGTCTTCAACATATTGTGCGAAATTTTGAGCTTTCTGTGTTTGCTACAGGAAGAGATATCACAAAGTATGTGCTTTTGTTGTTTCCATTGCTTTCAAAGCATTTTGTCCTAAAATGAGCATTTGCTTTCACTTAAACGCAATATTGGAGAATAACCATTTCACATCACATTTGTGGGCCTTGGTCTTCAACATATTGAGTGAAATTTTGAGCTGTCTGTGTTTGCTTCAAGAGGAGATATCACAAAGAATGTGTTTTTAGTTGTTTCCATTGGTTTCAATGCATTTTGGGCTAAAATAAGCATTTGCTGTTTTCACTTAAACACAACATGGGAGAAAAACCATTTCACATCACATTTGTGGGCCTTGGTCTTCAACACATTCTGTGAAATTTTGAGCTGTCTGTGTTTGCTACAAGAGGAGATAACACAAAGTATGCGCTTTTGTTGTTTCCATTGGTTTCAATGCATTTTGGCCTGAAACGAGCATTTGCTGTTTTCATTAAATGCAACATGGGAGAAAAACCATTTCACATCACATTTGTGGGTCTTGGTCTTCAACACATTCTGTGAAATTTTGAGCCGTCTGTGTTTACTACAAGAGGAGTTATCACAAAGTATGAGTTTTTGTTGTTTCCATTGGTTTCAATGCATTTTGGCCTAAAACGAGCATTTGCTGTATTCTCTTAAACGCAACAATGGAGAAAAACCATTTCACATCACATTTGTGGGCCTTGGTCTTCAACACATTGTGTGAAATTTTTAGCTGTCTGTGTTTGCTACAAAAGCAGATATCACAAAGTATGCGATTTTGAGGTTTCCATTGGTTTCAATGCATTTTGCCTTAAACGAGCATTTGCTGTTTTCTCTTAAACGCAACTTGGGAGAAAAACAATTTCACATCACACTTGTGGGCCTTGTTCTTCAACACATTCTGTGAAATTTTGAGCTGTCTGTGTTTGCTACAAGAGGAGATATCACAAAGTATGCACTTTTGTTGTTTCCATTGGTTTCAATGCATTTTGGCCTAAAATGAGCATTTATTGTTTTCTCTTAAACGCAACATGGGAGAAAAACCATTTCACATCACATTTGTGTGCCTTGGTCTTCAACATATTCTGTGAAATTTTGAGCTGTCTGTGTTTCCTATAAGAGGAGATATCACAAAGTATGCACTTTTGTTGTTTCCATTGGTTTCAATACATTTTGGCCTAAAACGAGCATTTGCTGTTTTCTCTTAAATGCAACATGGGAGAAAAACCATTTCACATCACATTTGTGGGCCTTGGTCTTCAACACTTTGTGTGAAATTTTGAGTTGTTTGTGTTTGCTACAAGAGGATATATCACAAAGTATGCACTTTTGTTGTTTCCATTGATTTCAATGCATTTTGGCCTAAAAGGAGCATTTGCTGTTTTCACTTAAACACAACATGGAGAAAAATAATTTCACATCACATTTGTGGGCCTTGGTCTTCAACATATTCTGTGAAATTTTGAGCTGTCTGTTTGCTACAAGCGGAGAAATCGCAAAGTATGCACTTTTGTTGTTTCCATTGATTTCAATGCATTTTGGCCTTAAACGAGCATTTGCTGTTTTCTCTTAAACGCAACATGGGAGAAAAACCATTTCACATCACATTTGTGGGCCTTGGTCTTCAACACATTGTGTGAAATTTTGAGCTGTCTGTGTTTGCTACAAGAGGAGATATCACAAAGTATGCATTTTTGTTGTTTCCACAGGTTTCAATGCATTTTGGCCTAAAACGAGCATTTGCTGTTTTCTCTTAAATGCAACATGGGAGAAAAACCATTTCACATCACATTTGTTGGACTTGGTCTTCAACACATTGTGTGAAATTTTGAGCTTTCTGTGTTTGCTACAGGAAGAGATATCACAAAGTATGTGCTTTTGTTGTTTCCATTGCTTTCAATGCATTTTATCCTAAAACGAGCATTTGCTTTCACTTAAACGCAATATTGGAGAATAACCATTTCAAATCACATTTGTGGGCCTTGGTCTTCAACATATTGAGTGAAATTTTGAGCTGTCTGTGATTGCTTCAAGAGGAGATATCACAAAGAATGTGTTTTTAGTTGTTTCCATTGGTTTCAATGCATTTTGGCCTAAAATAAGCATTTGCTGTTTTCACTTAAACACAACATGGGAGAAAAACCATTTCACATCACATTTGTGGGCCTTGGTCTTCAACACATTCTGTGAAATTTTGAGCTGTCTGTGTTTGCTACAAGAGGAGATAACACAAAGTATGCGCTTTTGTTGTTTCCATTGGTTTCAATGCATTTCGGCCTGAAACGAGCATTTGCTGTTTTCATTAAATGCATCATGGGAGAAAAACCATTTCACATCACATTTGTGGGTCTTGGTCTTCAACACATTCTGTGAAATTTTGAGCTGTCTGTGTTTGCTACAAGAGGAGTTATCACAAAGTATGAGTTTTTGTTGTTTCCATTGGTTTCAATGCATTTTGGCCTAAAATAAGCATTTGCTGTTTTCACTTAAACACAACATGGGAGAAAAACCATTTCACATCACATTTGTGGGCCTTGGTCTTCAACACATTCTGTGAAATTTTGAGCTGTCTGTGTTTGCTACAAGAGGAGATAACACAAAGTATGCGCTTTTGTTGTTTCCATTGGTTTCAATGCATTTTGGCCTAAAACGAGCATTTGCTGTATTCTCTTAAACGCAACATGGGAGAAAAACCATTTCACATCACATTTGTGGGCCTTGGTCTTCAACACATTGTGTGAAATTTTTAGCTGTCTGTGTTTGCTACAAAAGCAGATATCACAAAGTATGTGATTTTGTTGTTTCCATTGGTTTCAATGCATTTTGCCTTAAACGAGCATTTACTGTTTTCTCTTAAACGCAACTAGGGAGAAAAACAATTTCACATCACATTTGTGGGCCTTGTTCTTCAACACATTCTGTGAAATTTTGAGCTGTCTGTGTTTGCTACAAGAGGAGATATCACAAAGTATGCTCTTTTGTTGTTTCCATTGGTTTCAATGCATTTTGGCCTAAAAGGAGCATTTGCTGTTTTCACTTAAACACAACATGGGAGAAAAACCATTTCACATCACATTTGTGGGCCTTGGTCTTCAACACATTGTGTGAAATTTTGAGCTGTCTGTGTTTGCTACAGGAAGAGATATCACAAAGTATGCGTTTTTGTTGTTTCCATTGGTTTCAATGCATTTTGGCCTGAAACGAGCATTTACTGTTTTCACTTAAACGCAACATGGGAGAAAAACCATTTCACATCACATTTGTGGGCCTTGGTCTTCAACACATTCTGTGAAATTTTGAGCTGATTGTGTTTGCTACAAGAGGAGATATCACAAAGTATGCGCTTTTCTTGTTTCCATTGGTTTCAATACATTTTGGCCAAAAACAAGTATTTGCTGTTTTCTCTTAAAGGCAACTTGGGAGAAAAACCATTTCACATCACATTTGTGTGCCTTGGTCTTCAACATATTCTGTAAAATTTTGAGTTGTCTGTGTCTGCTACAATAGGAGATATCGCAAAGTATGCACTTTTGCTGTTTCCATTGGTTTCAATGCATTTTGGCCTAAAATGAGCATTTGCTGTTTTCTCTTAAACGCAACATGGGAGAAAAACCATTTCACATCACATTTGTGGGCCTTGGTCTTCAACACATTCTGTGAAATTTTGAGCTGTCTGTGTTTCCTACAAGAGGAGATATCACAAAGTATGCACTTTTGTTGTTTTCATTGGTTTCAGTGCATTTTGGCCTAAAACGAGCATTTGCTGTTTTCTCTTAAACGCAACATGGGAGAAAAACCATTTCACATCACATTTGTGGGCCTTGGTCTTCAACACATTGTGTGAAATTTTGAGCTGTCTGTGTTTGCTTCAAGAGGAGATATCACAAAGAATGTGTTTTTGTTGTTTCCATTGGTTTCAATGCATTTTGACCTAAAACGAGCATTTGCTGTTTTCTCTTAAACACAACATGGGAGAAAAACCATTTCACATCACATTTGTGGGCCTTGGCCTTCAACACATTTTGTGAAATTTTGAGCTATCTGTGTTTCCAAAAATAGGAGATATTGCAAAGTATGCATTATTGCTGTTTCCCTTAGTTTTAAAGCATTTTTGCAAAAAACAAGCATTTGATTATTTCTCTTAAATGCAACATGGGAGAAAAACCATTTCACATCACTTTTTCGGGCCTTGGTCTTCAACACATTGTGTGAAATTTTGAGCTGTCTGTGTTTGCTAAAGGAGGAGATATCGCAAAGAATGTGTTTTTGCTGTTTCCATTGGTTTCAGTGCATTTTTGCAAAAAATTAGCATTTGCTGTTTTCTCTTAAACACAACATGGAAGAAATACCATTTCACATCACTTTTGTGGGCCTTGGTCTTCAACATATTGTGTGAAATCTTGAGCTGTCTGTGTTTGCTAAAGGAGGAGATATCGCACAGCATGCTTTCTTGCTGTTTCCATTGTTTTCAATGCATTTTTGCAAAAAATGAGCATTTGCTGTTTGCTCTTAAATGCAACATAGGATGAATACCATTTCACAGCATTTTTGTTGGTCTTGGTCTTACACATTGTGTGAAATTTTGAGCTGTCTGTGTTTGCTAAAAGAGGAGACTTCGCAAAGTATGCATTTTTCTTTTTCCATTGCTTTCAATGTATTTTTGCAAAAAACAAGCATTTGCTGTTTTCTATTAAATGCAACATGGGAGATATTCCATTTCACATCACTTTAGTGGGCCTTTCTCTTCAACAAATTGTGTGAATTTTTGAGCTATCTGTGTTTGCTACAGGAGGAGATATCGCAAAGTATGTGTTTTTGCTATTTCCATTGGTTTCAATGTATTTTTGCAACAATCAAGCATTTGCTGTTTTCTCTTAAATGCAACATGGGAGAATTACCATTTCACATCACTTCTGTGGGCCTTGGTCTTCAACACATTTTGTGACTTTTTGAGCTGTGTGTTTACTACAAGAGGAGATATCGCAAAATATGTGTGTTTGCTATTTCCATTGCTTTCAATGCATTTTTCAAAAAACGAGCATTTGCTGTTTTTTCTTAAATGCAAAATTGGAGAAAAACCATTTCACATCATTTTTCTGGGCCTTGGCCTTCAACACATTGTTCCACGGCCTCCCAGACACCAGGGACAGCACTAAATGTGCTACATCCCTTCACGGTGCAGTGTTGAGACACAGACAACACCAGCCCGGAAATTTCCATCAGCCTATTAAAGAAGATTTTTGCTAGAATCTTCCTGCCCATATTGAGGAGGGCAATGGGGTCCCAATTGCCAATACAAGATGGATCCTTATGACAATAATATGAGGGCGAAGGACTTCATGGAGGGAGGGAGCAACCTCTCACCCAGACACTCATTATATACCTCCATAAGGTGGGGAGCCAAGATGTCTGAAAAAACCTAATAAAACTCAGAGGTTAAACCATCTGGTCCTGGGGACTTCTTGATGGACAATCAACCTATGGCTATCTTGACTTCCTCCACTGTCACATCTTTAACCAAAGAGTCAAAAGAGGCATCAAGTCCTTTGAGCCCTGGTGTTTCCCTTAGAAATGGCTCCATCTTCTCTTTGATGAGTGGCTGCTCAGCCAAAACATCGGAGTAATAAGGCCCAATGACTACCAAGAAACCCTCCTTATCTTCACAGAGAGCACACTGGTAATCTAACAGGCCTCTGACCTCCCTCAAATCGACCAATCTTCTGCAACTCTGGTAGGGATCAGGCAAGTGGTATTTATCATAATCCCGCTCCAGAGGAAATAAGTCAGACAATTATACTGAAACTCCTTTAGCTGAGCCCCACCATCTCCATCCTCAGAGATCAAGAAATTTAATTTCTTCCTCAATTTGTGGATGATGCACCTTTTTCTCAAGTTCCTCTGGCCTATCAGCCTCTGAAATAACCCATGAGTCCTCTTTTTACATACCTCCCACCACTCTGACCTACTCCATCCAGCCTCCAGAAGTGACTCCTGTGATTGAAAGAAGTCTCTAAAAGACTGACTGACCCTCTCCTCCTTCAGAAGTCCAGAATTCAAGCACCATAGACCCCATCCTTTCTGAGGAGTCTCTGAAACATTCAAAGCAACAGACAGAAGAACGTGGTAGGAGAATTTTACTGGCTTCACCTCAGGAGGCAAAGTTTTCGAAGACTCCTTAACAAAAATCCTGTCTATCCTAGACCTACAACTGCCACTAAAGTATGTGAAACCCATGAGGTCTGGATAATGGCGAACATGCACATCAACCAAACCAGCCTCTCTAACCATACCTACTAAAAAATTACCATCATAGCCCACAGTTGTCCTCGCACCTCCCCTGTCTTTGGGCCTAATGACGGTATTGAAATCGCCACCATAGACATTCTGCTGGGCTGTAAAAAGAAATGGTTTAATTAATCTGAAAAGGCACTTTAGATCCCAGGCTGACTGCGGTCCATAGATGTTAATCAGCTTAAGATCCTGCCCCCTCAGAGTAATATCCAAAACCATGCACTTACTTACCTGTAATTCCATAATTCTGTGTATGATTACCAATGCCGGGAAAAGTACTGCCACCCCACCATACTGCTTGGCCACAACAGACCAGAAAGATGGACCACGCCACCACTGAGCTTTTCCCCTATGAAGAGTGGCCAGATCTCCCACATGGGTCTCCTGCAAAAACAAAAAATCAACATCAGCCATATTGAAAACTTCAAAGGCCAAATAACGAGCATGATCAGAAAGAATGGAAACCACATTTATAGTGGCACATTGTATAGGTTGGGGAGCCAAATGGCTGAATTATGGAAGTAGGACTCCATCTCACTTTCTCTTTATCTGTGACCAGAGTCCTCATCTGAGGAGCCTGTTTGCTTACAAGTAATCCCAAAACAGAGACCCCAACACCAGACAAGGACACCTCTTTTAAATCACCCTCAACCACATTCACACCAACACCTGTGGAGGCCATCACCTCTCCATGTGGGTCACCTGACCCTACAACTCCAGAACCACCATCCTCACACAACACCCCAACCGGGGGAGTATCAGGATCTGGGGCCTTTGGAGTTGCCGAACCACCTATCAAGACCTCAGGAGGGTTCTTTCTAGGATCCTCTATAGAAGATTCCCCCAGGATCTCCTGAGCCATCATCCATAAATTCAGGAGTTTCCTCCACTACCATCACCTCCTCCCTTACCTCTTCAGCCTCCTGGCTCACAACCACCTTCTGTCTCATCTCCACCACTACCTCCTCCTCAGGCTTAGGAACCTCACAATATGGATCCCATATGCCATCCTTATCACTAGAACCCT